>NW_021026415.1:470629-708967 GCF_004153795.1 Camellia sinensis | reverse complement strand
CATATTTAAATTATTCTTAAAAGAAAATAAATAAATAAATAAATTAATTAATTAATTTTATTCAGAATCTACCTAAAATATATAATAGTGTAAAAAAAAAATTAGTTTTAAATTAACCCAATTCTATCACTAACAAAGACCTTATTAAGAATAATAATTTATTGATGTACATTATTTACTGTTAAAAGAGAGAGAGAGAGAGAATCAGATTCTCGGTGGTAGGATGTGCCACCTGCTAACTTGCATGTAAGCTTGGAAAATTTCATCAAATCATGATTCTTAGGTTAGGGTGAATTGTAGTGGAGAGCATAATGAGAAAGAGAAAAAAGGAGAGGGAGTGAGAGGGGAAAGGCTCAACAGGATTTATATATATACACATGAAGGCTGAAAGAAGGCATAAGTATACACATGCATGCCTTTGGACGGGTGAGGAGAGACTAAGAAAAAAATTCAGTAGAAGGAAAAGAAGAGAGGAAGGTTAAGGAAGCAAAATTTTTCTACCATTTCATCACCTATTTGAATCCTACTATTAAGTAAGAAAACTCTCCCAACCCTCTCATTTCTTTTTATTGGTGAAGTTTTCAGATTATGTTCTTGTGATTAAAATGACTACTCATAAATAGAAATTATATATATATGTGTAGGAATTTTGTGATGTGTATATCAAGTGTTTGAAGATGTTGATAGTCTTAAAATCATCTTATTATTGTAAAGAAATAAGCTTGCATGTGTAGTTTATACATTTAAAGAGAAGATTGAAAATAATCTGTCTGTTTTGAAGCTGCCAGAATATTTGTCCGAATTTTTAGACAATTTTATACTCAAAATTTCGAGATGATTTCTTCTACAAAGTTGTTGATAATGATGTCTAGTTCATCTAGGAATTTTGGAAACAATTTTTGAGCTTTCTACGAATTTATACAAATTTTAACTAAATCTAAAACTGTGTTGAAAATAATCTGTTTTGAATCTGTCAGAATGTTTGCCCGAATTTTTAGACAATTTTATACTCAAAATTTCGAGATGATTTCTTCTACAAATTTGTTGATAATGATGTCTGGTTCATCCAGGAATTTTGGAAACAATTTTTAAGCTTTCTCCGAATTTATCAAAAAATTTAACTAAATCTGAAACTGTGAGACAGATTTTACTATGTATTTGAAAACTTCTGTAAAATTCTATACTAAGCCAAATCTGGTAATTTCTAACTAAAAGATGAAATTTGAGAAGTCTAGTTTCATGATCGATTTTTAGATTATGGATTTGATCTATAAATTTAAGCATGGAATTAATGTAAGGAAATGTGAAAAATCTGTGTCATAAAAAATTGCTGGAAATTTTACAGGATTATTTACATTTTCTTTTTCTGAAATTCTTTCTGAAAAGTGACCTAAACATCTCTATTGAATATTCTATTCAATTGCATGAATTTTAGGATTGTGTAAATAATTTATTTATAATTTTTAATACCTAAGTTACAATCTGAAATTTTCTGGACAGGATAAAATCATCACTTCAATATTGTGTTGGTCTAATCCATCAACTATTATAAATTAGTAATCCATGTATGGGTGTGTTGTGATTTATTTAATATTGTGCTAGTCTAATTTTGTAAATCAAAAATTTGTGCATGCGTGTAATTATGGTTTATTTCTTGTATCTAAGTTATTATATTCATACCATGGTTTAAATTAATTGTCTATTAAAATTTGTACATTGAATTATTTTGTGTGACATGTATAATGTTGGGAGTTTTTTTTTTTAGTAATTCGTGATTTGTTCATTTATTTATTATCATTATTATTATTATTATATTTATGTGCAAGGATAGTTAAAAAAAAAGAAAAGAAAACTTCATTAATTAGATTAGATAAGCTACAATTAGCAAAATACAAATAAAACAAAGGAATATATTAAATAACATACTACGGGCAAAAGATAGCCCCTATAATCCGAGTTAACTCCTACACTCACAATTCTAAACTATGCAATTTTACATGTGAGCATACAAAACAATCGGTTAGCCTAGTTTATAATTCCCTTAAGACCCCTTAAAATAGCCAAGGAAAGTCTCTCCTCACAAGGGCTTCCGACTCTCATGTGGCTTGGAAAAGCCCCATAAATCGCCACAGCACCCTCATGAAGATAGCAGTTTCACACATACGATGCCCTAGTAGCTGCACCGGCTCCTCCCAATAGGTCCTCCAATCCCTGAAGTTCACTGATCCATCTCTCCTCACAATTCTGCTTGGGTCGGGCATGATATACTGAAGGCTCCAAATGTCAAAAAGGTCGCCCACCCTATCGGTGACACCATCCAGGAAGGGGCCTAGTTGATATAACCAGGGAGTCTCTTGTCTTAGAATCTGGACAGGTCCGATATAGGTACCCACCCAACTCTCAACTTTCCAAGCACAACCTCCTAGGGGATAAATTCTAACATATACAAAAGAACCAATCTGCAACCCATTTTGCACATCCCAACCCGCAAACACGGCTCCTACATCTCTAGTGCTCTTCTCGGTGTTGCCTTCTATAGACTCCTCTTCAGTGTTTGACTCAATCACAATAACCTCCAAGGGGTTGTGTATTGTTGTGACGCCCCAAAATTTGGAGACATCATAATAAGGTTTAAAACTTAAAATCAATTTTCGTAATTAAGAATTCTCATCAATGCTGCCTCCAAATTTACCATCATAAATTAATTAACAACACCAAAACTAAAAGTTCTTAAATTACAACTCCAGTCGAACTTAAAACTTTGTCTTAGTACACAAATAAAAAAAAAACTAGAGAAAAATTAGAAAACTCAGAAAAATGGTTCATGGAACTTTGGCATGCTTCAAGCTAATTAGGGCTAAATGTTGCCTTCCAGCACCTCGGTGTTTCCTTCGGTTTCTTCAGTACCTGGCATGAAATGCTAGGGCAACGAGAATGCCAATGAGCAACGAGCTCAATAAGATACTACAACCCGAAATACCCACCTCGATAATAATACCCAGAATGAATAATGCGTAGTAATAGAATAACAGGTACCATTTAATAAGCATAATAGGAATACCATTAGTTGAAATAATAACAATAGATAAGAAATAAATAAAAATGACAACAGAGGCTGTATTTCATCATAAGGAAAATTCCCACTTTTCTTTTTAAATTCTCATTGATTTAGTTTATCAGATAAGTTTAAGTAACTCCCCACGGAGCACTATTTCCACTCAATTGCGATGCAATGGCCACGGGCAATTCTGACTCCCCCTTGGTCAAATATTCAACTATTACTTACTGTAACTACTAATGATGCCCACGTACCAGGGTTACGTACCCGAGTCGTGACATCACGGTCTGCCCCAAGGGAACGGTCTATGTTGTGACACTTGCACCATCAATCTTATCTTGCCTACACCGATAAGAGCCGAAATACCTTCTCGTGCCATGTTAGGGTTCGCAACTCACTTGCGCAAGATTCTAAACCGGGCTCACCCCATCACTTTTAAAATTTAATGTATCATTGGTTAAATTTCGTGTTTATTTACTTGTTGAGATATTCACAATAATTCAACATTTAATTACCAATAATGTTATACCAACTCATTAAAATTCCCATCATAAAATATTACACATGTCACACAATAGGAAACAAATGTACAAAATTTAAATAAATAATTTATTTAAACCATGGTATGAAATAATAATGTAGATACCAAAAAGAAGAAATAAATCATAATCACACACATGCATGGATTTTTTTAATCTACAAGATTAAATTAGCACAATATTAAATTTTAGTCCAAAGAAACAATTGAAGAGATAATTTTTTATTTCTCCTTAATCTGCCTAAATTTTCAGAATGTATATATTGCAAATAAAATTATAACTAAATTACTTGTACAACTCTAAAATTCATATAAATCTATAGAATACTCAATAAACATGTTATGGTCATTTTTCAAAAAGCATTTTCCAAAAATAAATTATAAATAATTCTTAAAAATTCCAAGAATGTTCATGACACAGATTTATCACATTTTGTTAAATTAATTTCCTACTTAAATTTATAAATCAATTCCATAGTCTAAAAATTTATTAAGAAACCAGACTTCTCAAATTTCATTTTTTTGCTTAGAAATTACCAGATTTGGTTTAATATAAAACTTTTAATGATTTTTCAAACATATAGTAAAATCTGCCTATAGCTCCAATTTGGTTAAAAATATGTATAAATTCGTACAAAACTCCATAATTGTTTAACAATTCTGTGGATGAACTAGACATCATTCTCAATAACTTTGTAGAAGAAACCTTCTTGAAAGTTTGAGAATAAAATTGTCTAAAAATTCGTACAAATTTTCTGGCAGATTCAAGGACCAAATAAATTCTTCAATCCTCTCTATAATGGTATGAACTACACATGCAAGCCTATTTTCACAATAATGGCATGAATTTAAGACTATCAATATCTTCAAATATTTGATATACACATCACAAAATTTACATACATATATATAAAAATTTCTGTCTATAAATTAGTCATTTTATCATATGAATAAAATCTGAAAATTTCAACAATAAAAAAAATGAGAGGGTTGGGAGGGTTTTCTTACTATGTTAGGTTGCTAACGATTTATCGTCCGAATTTGATTTATGATTCTAATCGTACAATATGACCGTCCTGGCTCCATGATCGTCTTGCTGAAATTTCACATTAATCGAACTCAATCTCACCGCTGATCTTCCATTGGATTCTCTTAGAACTTTTAGTTGTTGATCATCATCTTAGACTTAAAATTTGCAAGATCTAACCCCAAAAATGGATTCTACACGCCGAAAATCCTATGGGTGGTCATCCCCAAAGTCATAAGACCACTCGATTAACCTAAATGTACTAAGATGCACCGTAGCACCATAGGCTGAGAAACGCTGGATAAAATTCAATTCATCTTCTCTTACAACCGTAGCATGCATGAACAGAAAGACCAGGAATTTAGTTTCAATGTCACCAGTTCAAATACTTGTATCTTATTCATCGTAACATCGTTTTATCTTATTTTTCTGTCATTGGATTCACCTCACGGCCTAGTTTTTGGTTCACTACTCACACGCCTCGTTCCGTCTCTTTTTGCATGTCATCGGATCTCCAAAATTTGACGAAAAATAAGATTATTTTCCTACCATCTCAGACATTTTTTCGAACCATCTTTCGGACTCCATAACTTTCTTAATTCTTAATGGTTTTACTTCATTCTTTCGCCAATCTCTTTAACTTACTTCGTACTTCATCTTACATAACCTATTTTTCTCACTTCTTCCCGGAATGGATAGTTTTGGCATGCCGAAAGTAAGCCGAAAATCGACTTTTGAAATTCAAAATAAACTTCTCTAACTTTGTTTCTTTCTCCTCCATCTTTCTTCTTCTTCTCTTTCTTCACCTACAACACTTTGTGAATGCTGGTTCTAGATGATAATGGAATTAGGTGATGGTGGTGGTGGTGGTCCGACGGTGTGCCGGTGGTGGAGAAGTTCGCTGGTTGGTGATAGTGTGGGTTAAGGCCGTGGCTATGAAGGTCGAGGGGGGGAGGAAAAACATAGATAAAGAAGGAGAAAGAGAGTTTTGAGAATGAGAGGTGGAGGGAGAGAGAGAGAGAGAGAGATGAAACAGATAGAGAGAGATATCAAATTGGAAGAGAAGCAAAATGAGGAAGATGAAAAGAAATTAAAAAAAAAGGAAAAATTGAACACTTGGTCAGTATGTTCACCACGTTGTCTTTTGATACATAAGATGATTACACGTTGAAGGTGGAAAGCGAGAAAACCTGGGGAGCAAACCCATGGTTTTTTGATTGGGTTTTAGTATAGAAAATATTAGATTTAGTGTAATTTGATTACAAAAAAATATAGAGAAAAATATAATAAAAATATTATACAATTCAAAAATTAATATTGAGTAATAATATAAAGTAAAAATATATTTTATTTTATTTTATTTTGAATAAATTTTCAGTATAAAAATATACACGCTATTAAATTCAAAATATTGTGAATAATTATTTAAGAAAATTAAAAAATATATAGATATTATTATTTTATAAAAATACGGTGTTTCACAATCTCGGTAGGTTGGTTATGTTTTCTTACTGTGTTGCAAAACTCATAGCATATATTTTGTTGCCCTGACGTTTCATGCCAGATTATGTCGAAGAAGAGACTGAGGCTGAAATTAGAGTAGCTACTAATATCGAACATTGGCTAACTTAGAGTCAAGATTTTATCAAAATAAAATCATGTTATCTCTTCTAATAGTATTTAACAATGTTGTGACGTTGTGTGTGAACTTGTAGTTTTATTTTGTTATTGAACTTTGACTATGTAAGAATTTAAAATTTCCTAATTAGTAGTTAAAATTTTTTCTAGCAAGTTATTGTTATTTAAATCTTATGATTTTTTTTTTTTTGGGCGTTACAGTTTGGTATCAAAGCCTAGGTTTGAACCTTTGGGCCATGGGTAGTAATTTATTATTTTTACGTTTAAGAAAACCTTGCGTGAATTTGTAATTTTCGGTAACTTAACTAAGTTAGAACCTTTTAAGTGTAGGATGCCAGGGTCATCAGACGTTAACTCTAACGAGGAAAATTAGTTGGAAAACTATGACATAGAATCTGACCCAATCGAAGAAGTGGAGATGCCTATAGAAGATTATGAATCTGAACTTGAGCTTGACTGTGAACCTGATCCTGAGCTTGAGCCTGAACCTGAGCCCGAAGAGGTTGCACCAACATACAACCCCTTGGAGGTTATTGTGATTGAGTCAAACACTGAAGAGGAGTCTATAGAAGGCAATACCGAGGAGAGCACTGGAGATGTAGGAGCCGTGTTTGAGGGTTGAGATATGCAAAATGGGTTGCAGATTGGTTCTTTTGTATATGTTAGAATTTATCCCCTAGGAGGTTGTGCTTGGAAAGCTGAGAGTTGGGTGGGTACCTATATCGGACCTGTCCAATTCTAAGACAAGAGACTCCCTGGTTATATCAACTAGGCCCCTTCTTGGATGGTTTCACCGATAGGGTGGGCGACCTTTTTGACATTTGGAGCCTTCAGTATATCATACCCGACCCAAGCAGAATTGTGAGGAGAGATGGATCAGTGAACTTCAGGGACTGGAGGACCTATCGGGAGGAGCCGGTGCAGCTGCTAGGGCATCGTATGTGCGAAACTGCTATCTACATGAGGGTGCTGTGGCGATTCATGGGGCTTTTCCAAGCCACATGAGAGTCGGAAGCCCTTGTGAGGAGAGACTTTCCTTGGCTATTTTAAGGGGTCTTAAGGGAATTATAAACTAGGCTAACCGATTGTTTTGTATACTCACATGTAAAATTGCCTAGTTCAGAATTGTGAGTGTAGGAGTTAACTCGGATTGTAAGGGCTATCTTTTGCCCGTAGTATGTTATTTAATATTTTCCTTTGTTTTATTTGTATTTTACTAATTGTAGCTTATCTAATCTAATTAATGAAGTTTTCTTCTTCTTTTTTTTTTTAACTATCCTTGCACATAAATATAATAATAATAATAATGATAATAAATAAATGAACAAATCACGAATTACTAAAAAAAAAAACTCCCAACATTATACATGTCACACAAAATAATTCAATGTACAAAATTTAATAGACAATTAATTTAAACCATGGTATGAACATAATAACTTAGATACAAGAAATAAACCATAATTACACACATGCACAAATTTTTGATTTACAAAATTAGACTAACACAATATTAAAGAAATCACAACACACCCATACATGGATTACTAATTTATAATAGTTGATGGATTAGACCAACACAATATTGAGGTGATGATTTTATCCTGTCCAGAAAATTTCAGATTGTAACTTAGGTATTAAAAATTATAAATAAATTATTCACACAATCCTAAAATTCATGCAATTGAACAGAATATTCAATAGAGATGTTTAGGTCACTTTTCAAAAAGAATTTCAGAAAAAGAAAATGTAAATAATCCTGTAAAATTTCCAGCAATTTTTTATGACACAGATTTTTCACATTTCCTTACATTAATTCCATGCTTAAATTTATAGATCAAATCCATAATCTAAAAATCTATCATGAAACTAGACTTCTCAAATTTCATCTTTTAGTTAGAAATTACTAGATTTGGCTTAGTATAAAATTTTACATAAATTTTCAAATACATAGTAAAATCTGTCTCACAGTTACAGATTTAGTTAAATTTTTTTATAAATTCGTAGAAAGCTTAAAAATTGTTTGCAAAATTTCTGGATGAATTAGATATCATTATCAACAAATTTGTAGAAGAAATTATCTCGAAATTTTGAGTATAAAATTGTCTAAAAATTCAGGCAAACATTCTGGCAAATTCAAAACAGATTATTTTCAACACAGTTTTAGATTTAGTTAAAATTTTGAATAAATTTGTAGAAAGCTCAAAAATTGTTGCCAAAATTCCTGGATGAACTAGACATCATTCTCAACAACTTTGTAGAAGAAATTATCTCGAAAGTTTGAGTATAAAATTGTCTAAAAATTCGGACAAACATTCTGACAGATTATTTTCAATCTTCTCTTTAAATGTATAAACTACACATGCAAGCTTATTTCTTTACAATAATAAGATGATTTTAAGACTATCAACATCTTCAAACACTTGATATACACATCACAAAATTCCTACACATATATATAAAATTTCTATTTATGAGTAGTCATTTTAATCACAAGAACATAATCTGAAAACTTCACCAATAAAAAGAAATGAGAGGGTTGAGAGAGTTTTCTTACTTAATAGTAGGATTCAAATGGGTGATGAAATGGTAGAAAAATTTTGCTTCCTTAACCTTCCTCTCTTCTTTTCCTTCTACTGAATTTTTTTCTTAGTCTCTCCTCACCCGTCCAAAGGCATGTATGTGTTTACTTATGCCTTCTTTCAGCCTTCATGTGTATATATATAAATCCTGTTGAGCCTTTCCCCTCTCACTCCCTCTCTCTTTTTCTCTTTCTCATTATGCTCTCCACTACAATTCACCCTAACCCAAGAATCATGATGTGATGAAATTTTCCAAGCTTGCATGCAAGTTAACAGGTGGCACATCCTACCACCGAGAATCTGATTCTCTCTCTCTCTCTCTTTTAACAGTAAATATTGAACATCAATAAATTATTATTCTTAATAAGGTCTTTGTTAGTGATAGAATTGGGTTAATTTAAAACTAATTTTTTTACACTATTATATATTTTAGGTAGATTCTGAATAACATTAATTAATTTATTTATTTATTTATTTTCTTTTGAGAATAATTTAAATATGGGTTTTCACAGGTGGTAGGTTCCTCATCGGGGATTGGGGCCGGGGAGATTTTCACAATCGGGGATCAAGGACGGGGAATGTGATCCCCAACCCCGCCTCGACCCATTGCCATTCCTACATACGCCTTGTTCTATATCTTTTTACTTGTCATCGAAGCTCTAAAAGTTGGCTAAAAATAAGATTTTTCTCTCTTTGGGCAAAATTTTCAAATTCAAACTCACATGTTGAAGAACTTGTATCTCCTTCGTCATAACTCCATCTCACCTCATTTTTGCGTCGTTGGATTCACCTCATGGCCTAATTTTCATTTCATCCCTCATATGCCTTGTTTCCCTTCTTTTTGCATGCTGTCAATGTAAGGCTCAGAAATTTTGTAACAAATTTATTAAATAAAAATTATCTTTTTTTTAAAGAGTTATTCTAAATTAATGCATAAGATATAGAAATTTAGCACATTTTAAATTAATCATTGTTTAGAGGCCTTGATTAAACTAAATCCTAATTAACACTAATCCTCACAATTAGATTAAGGAAACTTCTAAAGGCAATCTAGAATTCTGTCCTCACTTAATTGTCTTATTCATTAATGTGTATATATATAAAAAAATAAATAGGGAAGAGCAGGTCGGCCAAGTCAACCCTTATGGGAAATTGTTGATTTTGTCTTATATGAAGATTCATCTCAAAGAATGCAGCCCTCTTAGCATACTTGATTAGCATTTTCTTACCTTTGAATGAAGAAATGGGTTGTCATAGGTGTGCTTATTGGGTAGACAACCCCCCAATAGCCATGCATGCAAGAACTCTTTTACCAAGCATTTTCTCCAAGCTCTCCCTCTCATTTTGGTCTATAAATGTAACACAAGCTTCCCTAACTCCCCACTTAAAATTTTCTGCTGGAGCTAGAAAGTAGAGAGGGAGAGAAAGAAAAGAGAGAAATGAGAGAAAGAGAGGAAGGAGAAGAAGGACTCATCACTTAAAAGGACTTCAAAGCTTCGCTAAGGTAGGATACTTAGAAATACTCCACTGTTTTAAGTTTTGGAAAATGAATGCAAAACAATCTGATAGATCTTATACTACATGAAGGAAGCAAGAACAGAAACTGCACTATACAAAATCTGTTTCCACTTCAAAACCATGAAATAAATCACTTATTTACTCTCTTGAAAATTTGAAACTATTGGAGTTGGATTAACATGTTTTCATGGTTGTTGAATATCGGAAAAATTCTTTGACAACGTTTCGTGGCCAAAACACATTTTTTTAACTTCATTGTTGTTTGGCGGCAGCAGCAATGCTGACTTTACCAGGTCACCATTTATTCTACAGAATGAATTTCTAAGTGATTCAAATTGGAAAAGTTAGGGTTTTAAGTTACCTTTCACATGCCGCTAGTTTCATAATTTTTTATCAAGCATGGAGAGAGGTATTTCTATTTTTCGAAAATGCAACGAATCTAGAGCTACCTACTGTTTTTAATTTATTTGGACATCTTTCAGTGGCCAAATGACTTTGAGCCCTACTTAGAAATGTTCCCAACTTGATAATATATAATCCACCAAAAATAAAAAAAAAAATTAAATATTATTTACTATCATTTCTATATTTTTATTTGAGAGGACAGTTTGCTGAAACTGTTCAACATCTGGAATCAAGTTAGTGAATCTGGAACTACCTACTGTTTTTAATTTATTTGGACATCTTCCAGTAACCAAATGACTTCGAGCCCCTCTTTGTTTCCAACTTGATAATCTATAACTCCACCGAAAATCAAAAAATTTAAATATTATTTACTATCATTTCTATATTTTTGTTTGAGAGGATAGTTTGCTGGAAACTGCTTAGCATCTGGAATCAAGTTAGTGAATCTGGAGCTACCTACTATTTTTAATTTATTTGGACATCTTCCAGTAGCCAAATGACTTTGAGCTCTACTTCAAAAATGTTCCCAACTTGATAATATATAACTCCACCAAAAATCAAAATTTTTAAATATTATTTACTATCATTTCTATGTGTGTCAATTTTTGACCACACTGCCAATCAAGCACTCGGCTAGAGAACACTGGTAGAATAGATTAAACCCGAACGACCTGTCACAAAAAGAAGAGATTCCGGCGGTGGTTCGTCTACCAGGGAGCACTCCGACGATCAAGTCAGTTATCTCTCAAAGATAGGAAAAGAGCTTAACTCACTATTTAGAATATAAAAAGTATACCTTAGACCCATGAATGTGCCTCTCTTTTATAACCAACACTTACCTAATCCCAATAGAAGCCTAGCTTCAATGGACTTAGAATTACTGCTAATCTTAGACTCCTAGTAGAATTGGGATAAACTCTCTAAGAGTCTTATCTTTACCCAAATTGAAGTCCTCTCTCATTCTAGGACTCTTGTCCCTTATCCGCTTATCTCGGATTCCGGTATCTTCGCAGATAACCTTGGCCTAGCCGAGATGATCTCGGCGTCATGACCAGGACACGTGGCACCTCGGATGGCACTTCGGTGACACCTCGGCCACGTGTTGTCATTCAAAAATTACGTCCCTACAACTGCCCCCTAAGTTCTATTGTCTCGACATTCTAAGGTAATGGAACCTATTTCGTATATTGTATAGCATGTCAGCTACTTTGCTGTATCATCCATTTTCTGAGGTCATAATACGTCTACTTCACACAACCAGGTCCAGCCGAGGTCACTTGCTTCTTTAAACCAAGAACTCCAAGAGTTTTATCATGCGTATGAGCTGTTACGCAAAATAAATCAACCGTTTCTACCACGCGTTTTCCCCTTACTGGATCGTACTGAATACGCGCTTGTAAGTCAAATTTTTCTCGCGTACGTCGTCTGACATATACGTCGTTTTAGGCACATTAATTGCCTTTTTGCCGCTGTTTCGAGTTTAGACAAAACTTCATTTTCTTCTTTCCGTCTCTTCATTTTACACCACCGTTTTTGAAGTTTTTCCTCTCTCTAACTTTTTCTTCGAGAATACACCATTGTTACAGATTTTCAAGCTCTGTAACTGTTTTCATTTATCTGCTCCAGTGAAGCTTTCGCTGTCCTCTTCTGATTGCAACCACCTCCTGACTCTGACGTTTTCAATACCGGCTTCACTCTTCTGGTAAGCTTTTGTTTCCTCCTGGTTTCCAATTTTTTGAAAAAGCTTTACCTTTTTATTTGTTGCCATTGTTGTTTGAGTATGTTTGCTTCGTGATTCTGTTTTTGCCCAGTCCTTTCTTGAATATTCACATACTGCTCACAAATTTGTTCACTTTTGCCACTGTTCTTGGCCGTTGAAATCGACATATCTTGTAGCGGGAACAGTGGCTGCTTGACGTTGTTCTACATCACGAAATTGACGACCGTTTGCAGGTCCGCCAATTTGTCTGCCATTCCCCTCATCTCGTCGTCCCTCCTCAGGTATCTCTATCTTTCCATACCTGGAGGTCGTTCTCGTTATAATACCCGCTCCGGTCTGATTTCTTTGGCACGTCGCCCTCCTGGCCGACGTCCTTTTCTCCGTGATTCTTATCACGAGTCTCTTCGTTGCAGTTGTCTTTTTCGACGTCAAGGTCAATATGTTTCCTACTCTTAGTAGGGGTGTCGTCCCCAACCTTCTATTTCTGTCCATCGTTGGCCATCTATTCTCCTTTCTTTCCCAAAGACGGCACCAAATTGCGTGTGTCAATTTCCAACCACACTGTCAATCAAGCACTGAGCTGGAGAACACTGGCAGAATAGATTAAGCCTGAATGACCTGTCACAAAAAGAAGAGATTCTGGCGGTGGTTCGTCCACCCGGGGGCACTCCGACGATCAAGTCAGTTATCTCTCAAAGATAGCAAAAGAGCTTAACTCACTATTCAAAATATAAAAAGCATACCTTAGACGCATGGGTGTGCCTCTCTTTTATAGCCAATGCTCACCTAATCCCAATTGAAGCCTAGCTTCAATGGACTTAGGATTACTACTAATCTTGGACTCCCAGTAGGATTGAGATAAACTCTCTAAGAGTCTTACCTTTACCCAAATTGAAGTCCTCTCTCATTCTAGGACTCTTGTCCCTTATCCGCTTATCCCGGATTTTGGTATCTTCGCAGATAACCTCAGCCTAACTGAGATGATCTTGGCGTCATGACCAGGACACGTGGCACCTCGGCCACGTGTTGTCATTCAAAAATTATGTCCCCATAATTTCTATATTTTTATTTGAGAGGATAGTTTGCTGGAAACTGTTCAGAATCTGGAATCAAGTTAGTGATGGCTTAAAATATTTTTGTATTGCCTCGTTTTTACATATTTTGTCTTGCATGCACTTAAAAACGCTTGATCAGTTGGAATGAATCATGCTATGTGTATTTTCATCAAGAGCTGTTATAACCGTAATATGGGGAAAATGAAATGGGTGGTTTTGAGACCATATGTATGAGGATAAATACAAGGAAAAGGTATGCTGATGTTTTGTTGGTACAGGTGCGCCCTGGTTCTAAGGAAATGTGATTATTTAGCTTGCGAAGCCTTGATAAGGCCTGGATCGTATTCTGACCTCACGGATTTGGTTTTGGGATAAAGGTGGCAGTGAGGGTCTCACACAGAGGGAGTACCTCTGGAAGGCCGGTTCTCTTGAGACAGACTATTGGTGATACGCCCTGAGTATCTAACTCAGCATGTAACATCCTTAGGTCCAGTGCCTCGCGATCAAGAGGAGGTGTAGAATAATCTCTAGCCAGGGTCAATGGTTGGGTAGTACGACACTCAATGGGGAGACCGTAGGCTAACCAAATTTACAATTAATTGAGATTATGTTATGAACTCTATGATAACCTGTCATTTGCATTGTGAATATATTTGTGATGAATCATGTCTATATATATAAGTTGTTCTCGCTGCACTGTTATCTTTTTTGTGATGATTGTATATTTTTTAATGTTGTTAAATAACTCCACTATGTTATTATTGCATAAGTTTTCAAACTGTAAGAAGTGACTAGTTTTTGGGTTTCTTGTATCCTATTAGGCTTTGCAGCTCACGGCGTTTCATGCCAGATGAATAAGAAAGAGAAAATCTAGGGAAAGGTTTTGTCGAAAATGCCAAAATTCAACCATGGCTCACTTAGATCCATCTTAGCCTGGCCATTAAGGCCTGTCTTGCCCATCTTCTTATCTATTTTGATGAAATTTTATGTATTAATGTAACAATGTCCGGAGAATTGTGTAAAAAATCAAACATTTGGGGTTATATTAAGATTAAGCCTTGGAACATACTTTTTTAACTGTTATATTTGAACTTAATACATAACCATGTTAAATTATTTATATTAAAATATGATGCCCAAAAGTAGGGGTGTCACAGTCAAAGCTCTAAAACTTAGCCAAAAATAAGATTTTTCTTCCTTTAGACAAAATTTTCATATTCAAACCCACATATTCAGGCACTTGTATCACCTTCGTCGTAACTCCGTTTTGCCTCATTTTCTAGTCATCGGATTCATCTCATGACCTAGTTTTTATTCCATCCCACATATGCCTGGTCCACCTATTTTTTCATGCCATCGAAGCTCTGAAAGTTGGCTAGAAATAAGACTTTTCTCTCTTCTTTTTTTTTCTTTTTTTTCCCCCCCTCTATTTTCTATCTCCATGGAAGGGCCATGAAGGAAGAGGAAAAGAGAGAACAATTGCGGAAAGGAAGGAGAAATGAAGAAGCATAAAGATAGAAAATAGAGGAAGAAAAAAAGAAAAAATAGAGAGAGAGATCTTATTTTTAGCTAACTTTCGGAGTTCTAACAACACGTAAAAAGAGGTGAAACAAGGCGTATAATTGTTGGAATGAAAACTATGCCATGAGGTGAATCCAACGACGCAAAAATGAGGCAAAACAGAGTTACGACGATGAAGATACAAGTTCTTGAACATGTGAGTTTAAATATGAAAATTTTACCCAAAGAGAGAAAAATCTTATTTTTAACCAACTTTCGGAGCTCCAATGACACGCAAAAAAAGGTGGAAAAAGGCGTATGAGGATTGAAATGAAAATTAGGCCGTGAGGTAAATCTAGCGACGCAAAATAAAGCATAATGGAATTACAATAAGGGAGATACGAGTGCTTGAACATGAGGGTTTGGGTATGAAATTCCGTCCAGATTTCCATTAATTTAATATGGTAAAGATGGATGGAGGGGTTAGATTGAAACACGGGTGGAAGGATGGGGTTTAATTTGTTGAAATTGAAAACTTAGGATTTAAAATGAAAAAGGTGCGAAACCCTGGGGTCTTTTGTGTAATTAACCCTTAAGTTTTTGAACAGATAGTTAAGCAAGTTCATAATTTATTTATTTATTTTGGATAATTATAATGACCTCCTTGAAATTGGGGGAAAAAATTACAATATGGGTTGGGTTGGGAACAAGCTAAATAAGCAGTTTATTTGCTACAAGTTATCACATCACTTCTCTATTTTTGTTGCACATCTTTTCGTAAAAAAGCTAAAATCCACTAAATAAGCCAACCCACAAGTTTTGTACAATTATACCAGGCTCTCTTAAGATTTTAATTCATATAATACTATTTAGCTTGTTTGGTTCTAATTTGCAGAAAATAGTTTTCAAAAAATTCTACTTTTTTATTTTTCGTATTTTCATGTTTTCAATGAATTTTTTCAATATTTTAAGCATTTTTTTTAAAATTTTTAGACACACCTAAGATAAATACACTTTAAACGTATAATATTTGTGAAAAAAATCTTTAAAAAATACACTAAATACCAAAAAATATATAATAAAAAATACGAAAATTTAGTACATTTTTTTGTATTTTGTGTATTTATTAATTTTAAAAAATATTTTTTTCACAAATATTTTACTATTTAGATACATTTAAGTGAGGTACATCTAAAAAAGTAAAAAATTGTTTGAAATTTAAAAAATATTCACTAAAAACAAAAAAAAATACGAAAAATAAAAAACTGAATTTTCAAAAAATTGAAACTAAACACACTGATTATTTTTTATCATAAATTTCGTTAATGGTTTTGGTTCTCAAAAAAAATAAATATATTCAGTGTGTTTGATTTCAGTTTTCTGAATTTAGTTTTTTCAAAACTGAATTTTTTGTTTTCGTATTTTTTGTTTTTAGTGAATATTTTTTAAATTTTAAACATTTTTTTTTACTTTTTTAGATGCACCTTACTTAGATGTATCTAAATAGTAAAATATTTATGAAAAAATATTTTAAAAAATTAATAAATACAAAAAGTACAAAAAAATGTAGTGAATTTTCTTCTCTTTTTTTTTTTGTATTTTTTGGTATTTAGTGTACTTTTTAAAAAAAAAAAATCACAAATATTATAATTTTTAAGTGTATTTATGTTAAGTGCGTCTAAATTTTTTTTAAAAAAAATTACTTAAAATATTTAAAAAATTCATTGAATACATTAAAATACGAAAAACAAAAAAGGAGGATTTTCCGAAAACCAGAACCAAAGTATGAATGAAAAAATGATATTATCATATCTTTTACATTGAAATATATATTTTACCTTATGTATTTTTAAGTTTTCATATCATATGCATTAGTTTTATTCTTTTTACCTTTACTAAAATCATCTCCAATCTAGACTCATTTCTGTTATCAAATTTAAATTTGATAAAAATTTGGTGCAAACAGTGTTCCAACCGTTTCACCAAATTGGTATCAGATGAAGGGAGTCATACTTTTTCCATCAAATCAATGAAACATTTAACCTTTCATCAAATCTCACAGGTGACCATTGGTGGATGACCGAGTGGATGACTGTTATGACCCGAACCCGCCCCTAAAAGTTTGGGTCATAATCGGTCAGTAATCCGTAAATTACCAATGGCCTCAAACGATCATACAAAATATTTATATCAATGAGGCCATAAACAGAAGCATATAATAAAAAGAAATCCATTGAGCTATGTCAATCATGAGCAAAATCATAGAATTAACCACGTAACACAATAATACATATACATGCCCATCAAAAATATAAGTGTCACAAGAAATTTACACATATTATTTACAAATCCAAGATCGTAATGACAAAAACATAATAAGGTCAAAGTATTGTATGAGTCAAGACAAAACTCCGTCTTGGAGGCATGACTCGATTAGGTCACAATAAGCTCCTGAAGCTGACTCTAGGGGTGTGCTCCATGCTCCTGATCACCTACATGTGCATACATAAAATTGGGTGAGCGAAACTCAATGAGTAATAATACAGTAAAGCAGTGTAAGTAGATAACCATAAAGTTCTCACAATATCCATAATCATAGAAACCAAGCGGCATCAGGCCCAATCATATATCAAGCGGCCTCGGGCCCAATCATATATCAAGCGGCCTCGGGCCCAATCATTTATTAAGCGGCCTCGGGCCCAATTATTTAACATGCGGCCTCAGGCCCAATCATTTAACAAGCGGCCTTGGGCCTAATCATTTATCAAGCGGCCTTGGGCCCAATTATTTAACAAGCGACCTCAGCCCCAATCATTTATCAAGCAGCTTTGGGCCCAATTATTTAACAAGCGGCCTTAGGCCCAATCATTTAACAAGCGGCCTCAGGTCCAATCATTTATCAAGCGGCCTCGGGCCCAATTATTTAACAAGTGGCCTCTGGCCAAATCATTTAACAAGTGGCCTCTGGCCCAATCATTTAACAAGCAACCTTGGGCCCAATTATTTAACAAGTGACCTCGGGCCCAATATATAACAAGTGGCCTCGGGCCCAATTATTTAAGTATATATGGACCCAAAAGGTGACTCGTACGAACTCTAGAGATGGCTCCCACTGTAACGCTTAGTTCCATACAACACTTTGTTCTATACCGGAAATCAATAGGTCTTAAAGACTAAACAATTCATATCATGTCATAACATAAACGGAACGGCCTTGGGCCCACCATATTATATTTCAAACAATTCACATTTCTTGTTCATAACTTATTTCACATTTCTTAGAAACTTGTGCCTTTTAACAAAATACGATGTTTAGAAGATCATGTCGTACATAAATCAAAATAAATAATGAAAACATATCATTACTATACTATTACTCACTATGGTTTCCAGTAATGGTTGATTGGTCCTCGAATCATGACCTGCAAACACAATGCGCAGGGCACAACATATTGGAACATGGAATTACTCTCTTGATCAAATTTACTTCTCTTAATCTTTTCTTAACCAAATAAATCAATCCCTTACTTTGCTCATTAACCAATTATTTTTGTTGGTTCTAGATTCATTAGTCCTCAATGGGTCATAATCCGTGTCTAGGAAAATAGGAAGAAACGAAAGGAAACTGGGTTAGGAGAGGAAATAGTATGAAATGGTTAGAAAGAAAGTGAACAACCTTCACTAATTTAAACATATCTATTTGTATATTTAGAATTTGGATGTGAGACCACCACCATTAAAAACTAGACTTTCGGGACTTGAATTTAGGCTCATGAATCATTTAAAACGGAGTCTGGATGAAGGAAATATGTCTTTTTAAAGTTGGGCTGAAACCAGGTTTCTGCTCGAGCGGAAGTCTTCACCGCTCGTGCGGCCCAAATCCGCTCAAGCAGAAAAATCGGCCGCTCGAGCACCCAAGGAGCAGAATCAAAAATTCTTTTTTTCTTCATGTTCTGCTCGTGTGGTTCCCGTGGCCGCTCGTGCGGTATGGGCAAACTTAGACAGTCTGAAAATGGCCAAAATGAAACCCTCCAAACTCATTTCTAACCCCAAATTCAAGCAAAGCTAATCCAAAAACATGTTATACTAGCATGATTCAAGGGTAATTACATATCAAACACATCAATCTTGCTTCAATAACAAAATCAAGGTCTCACATTTTCATAACTTCATAAATTTCATGATAAAGCTTAAATACATAAAAACATGGATGATCCTTTAACAAATCTTTGTTGTATGCACAATTTAGAGCTCATTTCATGTATTAATCATAAGATTGGACTTAAAACAAACAAACATAAAGAGATTTCTTGCATTTAGTTCAACCCATTACGTAACCCAAAACTCTAGCTCAAAGTTTCCAATTTCCTCTTGATTTTATGCCAAATATGAGCTAAAGACAAAGATTCTAAGTAAATTTCTATACCTTAGCTTCAATCTAGGGTTTGCCCCTTGAATCTCCACCAAATCTCTAACTTCTCCGCTTCTTCTCTCTCTAAGTCACCTTCTAGCAAAGCTCTCTCAAAAATGATGAACTCAAGAACAAGAAATGTACATATATATATATATATATATATAATATAGGCTATTTAAAATATTACGAATCACAATTTTACAAAATTTCACCGTAGGCTCTAAAAATCATGCTAATCACAAATATAAAATCGGTTTTGATTTATCACGCCTCTAAGACTTTCAATTTTCAATTTAAAGTTCTAATTGTAACAGATTTTCCTACATTCAACAGATATAAAATCTAAAATCACATAATTCACATACTTAACTTACAAATTCATCTTAAACACATAAACACGTGTATAATTAAGTATAATACGGGTTGGGTTATTACAATGACCAGTCGGTCAACCGAGTGGATGGTCAGCCAATCAAACCAGATTGGAAAAGATTTGATGAAAATTTACACTAGGTCGAACAACCGATCGGATTTGATGAAACGATTGGAGTACATCATATCAAATCAAATTTTTACTCAAACTTTATGAAAAAATTGAGTAAGCGTTAGAGATATTCTAAAAAAAATGTCAATATAGTTATATTAAAATTATGAGATTTGTTGTATTTTTTTTAAATCTCAAAAGTGGCCCTTTTGAATTATAATTTACCATTTTCTACTGCTGAAAATTAGTCAACTACTAATGGCAATCAACAGTGTCAATGGACAGATAGATAGATTATGGCCCAAAAACTTCAAAATTGTGTCCATAAAAAAAACTAAACATTGTTTGATCTTGACTTATAGTGTGTATGGGATTTAACGTTTTTAATTTTTTTTTTTGTTTTTAATTAATTTATTTAAAAAGTATAAAAAAAATTTATACTATCAACTTCTATTTGACCAGAGGGACTAAAAAAAAATGGAGAAAAAAAAGTTCACTACAAATCCAAAAAAAAACCCCAAAAAATATATATATTGACTTTTTTTTTCAAAAAATTAAAAAAAAAAAAACTAGATCCTTCTACACACTAGACACTTGAGGGGAAAAAAATTAGACACATTTGAAAAAACAAATCACTAATGGCAAACAATTTTTGAAAAGAAAGTGACCTTTTTTTTTTTTTTTATTATTATTGATTCCAAACTGTTTAGCTGACAATTGTAAAAAAAGTAATTTTTTTAAACAAAATTTATCTTTGTTTGACAAATGCCCAAATTTCATACATTTTTTAATTTTTTTTTATCTTCAATAGTTTTTAAAATTATTAAGCCTTCATTTGGCATAAAATAAAATGGGGTTTTTTAATTACAAAAAGACAAAATAAAATTTTTAATCTAATAAAACAAAATATCACATATAAATTATAATTATTTTATTTTTTCTCATTTAACAAGCGGCCTTAGGCCCAATCATTTAACAAGCGGCCTCAGGTCCAATCATTTATCAAGCGGCCTCGGGCCCAATTATTTAACAAGTGGCCTCTGGCCCAATAATTTAACAAGCGACCTTGGGCCCAATTATTTAACAAGTGACCTCGGGCCCAACATATAACAAGCAGCCTCGGGCCCAATTATTTAAGTATATATGGATCCAAGAGGTGACTCGTACGAACTCTAGAGGTGGCTCTCACTGTAACGCTTAGTTCCATACAACACTTTGTTCTATACCAGAAATCAATAGGTCTTAAAGACTGAACAATTCATATTATGTCATAACATAAACGGAACGGCCTTGGGCCCACCATATTATATTTCAAACAATTCACATTTCTTGTTCATAACTTATTTCACATTTCTTAGAAACTTGTGCCCTTTAACAAAATACGATATTTAGAAGATCATGTCGTACATAAATCAAAATAAATAATGAAAACATATCATTACTATACTATTACTCACTGTGGTTTCCAGTAATGGTTGATTGGTCCTCGAATCATGACCTGCAAACACAATGCGCATGGCACAACATATTGGAGCATGGAATTACTCTCTTAATCAAATTTACTTCTCTTAATCTTTTCTTAACCAAATAAATCAATCCCTTACTTTGCTCATTAACCAATTATTTTTGTTGGTTCTAGATTCATTAGTCCTCAATGGGTCATAATCCGTGTCTAGGAAAATAGGAAAAGATGAAAGGAAACTGGATTGGGAGAGGAAATAGCATGAACGGTTAGAAACAAAGTGAACAACCTTCACTAATTTGAACACATCTATTTGTGTAGTTAGAATTTGGATGTGAGACCACATTTATTGGAAACTAGACTTCTGGGGCTTGAATTTAGGCTCAAGAATCGCTTAAAACGGAGTCTGAATGAAGGAGATATGCCTTTTTGAAGTTACAAGGTATAAGCTGAAAAAGGGTTAGCCGCACGTGCGCCCACTTTGGCCGCTCGTGCAGTGACTGGGCTGCTTGAGCGGTGGCCTTGGCCGCTCGAGTGGTGGTTTAAGCAGAATGCAAACCTCTAATTTTCATCATGTTTCGCTTGTGCGGAGCCCGTGGCTGCCCGTGCGGTTTGGGAAAAATCAAACAGTCCAAAAATGGCCAAAATGAAATCCTCCAAACACATTTCCAACCCCAAATTCAAGCAAAGCTAATCCAAAAACATGTTATACTAGCATGATTCAAGGGTAATTACATATCAAACACATCAATCTTGCTTCAATAACAAAATCAAGGTCTCACATTTTCATAACTTCATAAATTTCATGATAAAGCTTAAATACATAAAAACGTGGATGATCCTTCAACAAATCTTTGTTGTATGCACAATTTAGAGCTCATTTCATGTATCAATCATAAGATTGGACTTAAAACAAACAAACATAAAGAGATTTCTTGCATTTAGTTCAACCCATTACGTAACCCAAAACTCTAGCTCAAAGTTTCCAATTTCCTCTTGATTTTATGCCAAATATGAGCTAAAGACAAAGATTCTAAGTAAATTTCTATACCTTAGCTTCAATCTAGGGTTTGCCCCTTGAATCTCCACCAAATCTCTAACTTCTCCGCTTCTTCTCTCTCTGAGTCACCTTCTAGCAAAGCTCTCTCAAAAATGATGAACTCAAGAACTAGGGATATACATATGTATATATATATATATAAATAATATAGGCTATTTAAAATATTACGAGTCGTAATTTTACAAAATTTCACTATAGGCTCTAAAAACCATGCTAATCACAAATATAAAGTCGGTTTTGATTTATCACGCCTCTAAGACTTTCAATTTTCAATTTAAAGTTCTAATTGTAATAGATTTTCCTACATTTAGCAGATATAAAATCTAAAATCACATAATTCACATACTTAACTTGCAAATTCATCTTAAACACATAAACACGTGTATAATTAAGTATAATACAGGTTGAGTTATTACAATGACCAGTCGATCAACCGAGTGGATGGTCAGCCAATCAAACCAGATTGGGAAAGATTTGATGAAAACTTACACTAAGTCGAACAACCGATCAGATTTGATGAAACGTTTGGAGTACATCATATCAAATCAAATTTTTACTCAAATTTTATGAAAAAATTGAGTAAGTGTTAGAGATATTCTAAAAAAAATGTCAATATAGTTATATTAAAATTATGAGATTTGTTGTGTTTTTTTTAAATCTCAAAAGTGGCCTTTTTGAATTATAATTTACCATTTTCCACTGCTGAAAATTAGTCGACTACTAATGGCAATCAACAGTGTCAATGGACAGATAGATAGATTATGGCCCAAAAACTTCAAAATTGAACTGAGTGTCCATAAAAAAAACTAAACATTGTTTGATCTTGACTTATAGTGTGTATGGGATTTAACGTTTTTAATATTTTTTTTTTGTTTTTAATTAATTTATTTAAAAAGTATAAAAAAAATTTATACTATCAACTTCTATTTGACCAGAGGGACTAAAAAAATATGGGGAAAAAAAAGTTCACTACAAATCCAAAAAAAAACCCCAAAAAATATATATATTGACTTTTTTTTCAAAAAATAAAAAAAAATTAGATCCTTCTGCACACTAGACACTTGAGGGGTTGACACACATTTAAAAAAAAAAAAAAAAAAAAGGGCATAGCAACACTATGGCAATAAGTGAGGCCCACTATCACATCATTAATGTTACCACTAATTAGTAGTCTCAATTATTTTTCATAAAAAAAGACAATGATACATACTACTAAAAGCGGTGCTCTAAAACACCACTAGTAAGTTGGCACACTTAAAAAAAAAACAAGGCATGGCAACACTGTGGCAGTGGGTGGGACCCATTGCCACATCATTAATGCTACCACTAATTAGTGGTCTCAATCATTTTTCATACAAAATGGCAATGATATATACCACTAAAAGTGGTGCTTTAAAGCACCACTAGTGAGTTGGCATACTTTATAAAAAAAAAAAGGCACAACAACACTGTGAAAGTGGTTGGAGCCCACTGCCAAATCATTAATGCTACAACTAATTAATACTCTCAATTATTTTTTATAAAAAAAGAACAATGACACATACCATTAAAAGTAGTGCTCTAAAACACCACTAGTAAGTTGGCACATACTTAAAAAAAAAAAAAAACACAAACAAATAAAATAGAAAAATGCTTGGGAGCACTAATTAGTGCTCCCACTAATTAGGTGGCAGTGGGTCCCGTCATTAATGATGTGATGTTTTGGTCTTGGAGTTGTATTTTTTTTTTTTTTTACTTTTTTAATGCATTAATGCTATTAGTGGTGATATTTTTAATTGGATGAATGATTGTTGAATAAAATAAGGCACAGTACAGTAGATGAGGCGACTGCCGCATCATTAATGCTACTATTAATGAAGCTAGAAATGTTTGACCCCACCTAACCTTTCCTTACCGTTTTATTTATTTATTTATTTTCCTCTTTGCCGACAAACCTTCAACCATCCTTGCCATTGCTTGCAATAGATCCACGAATTGAGATGGTTGGTTCTGGCACAATTGTCAAGTCATTTCAAAGGGTTGTTTGGAAAATGAAAAATGAGTTAGACTTCCTTTTGTGGGGACCCCCACAACTCCCTTAATGATCTATATCATTTATGATGTGTGAGGTCTACTCATGTATGTGTGGGGTTTACATCATGAATGGTGTGGATCACAAAGTGAGTTGTGGGGGTCCTTCACAAAGGGGGTCCCTATCATTGCTGTTGAAAAATATAGGATTATTTTGAGAAAATATTAAAAATTGATTTTTTTAATTTTTTTTTTAAAAATTGTGTAAAAATATGAGATGTGATTTAAAATTAATTAAAAATTAAAAAGTGACTTTTAATCACTTTTAAAAAGAAGTCGTAAATATTACATATTTTTTTTATTTTTTATTTTTTAAAATTATATCATCTCTTTAATTTTTTTACTTTTTTAATGCATTAATGCTATTAGTGGTGATATTTTTAATTGGATGAATGATTGTTGAATAAAATAAGGCACAGTACAGTAGATGAGGCGACTGCCGCATCATTAATGCTACTATTAATGAAGCTAGAAATGTTTGACCCCACCTAACCTTTCCTTACCGTTTTATTTATTTATTTATTTTCCTCTTTGCCGACAAACCTTTAACCATCCTTGCAATTGCTTGCAATAGATCCACGAATTGAGATGGTTGGTTCTGGTACAATTGTCAAGTCATTTCAAAGGGTTGTTTGGAAAATATAGGATTATTTTGAGAAAATATTAAAAATTGATTTTTTTAATTTTCTTTTTAAAAATTGTGTAAAAATATGAGATATGATGTGTTTTAAAATTAATTAAAAATTAAGAAGTGACTTTTAATCACTTTTAAAAAGAAGTCGTAAATATTACATATTTTTTTTATCTTTTATTTTTTTAAGTTATATCATCTCTTTAATTTTTATATATATATTTTTATAAAAAATTAAAAAATATATTTATTTGACACTTCTCTCGAACCATCACCAACGTTTGAGTGATTGTATAAATGCTTTTTAATTAAAGTCATTCATGCACATGAAATTTTGAATTTTTGGTTTTTTTAATACACATTAATGATAATTAGTAAATGGTGGACTTACGGACTGAATTAGATCAATGGCTGGTGGGCCTTCGAAGCTGAACTCTGTCTGGTTCCTCCTTGTTACACATACAAGCAAAATTCTTGAGAAAATGTTGATGAGTGTCCTTTTCAAAGTCTCTTTAATAATTTGTCAGATAAAATATCTTCGAAAGAAACACAAGACGAATAGTTTATGCAAGAAAATGAATGCGTTAGTTTATGCAAGAAAATGAATGCGTATTGTGCGGGGAGTAAATATTCAGGTAAATTCGCACTTCTTTTTTTCAAGTTTTTGTCTGTCCGATCGACCTGCAGACACAACGGCGGTGAGCTATCTGGCGGTGTGTGGCCGGAAAATCCCTCCGACGATCAAGTTAGACACACACAGAGATAGAGAGAGAGAAAGGACTGAGTTGTGTGTAGTGTTTATCTCACCAAAATGTCATCCTTTAATATGGGGGCGCAGACATGCTTATATACCTTCTGCGCCCCAAATCTACTCTCAGTAATCTTTCGACACGTGGTACTGCTATCCCATCTGTCAGCACAAATCTTACTGAACATCACCTAACCCAACTGCCAGCCCACTCTACTGGGAGCTCGGCAGCTGGGCTGCAGCATCTCAACTGTCAACGGCCATGTTACGCTTCATGCCCAAGTGGGCCAATAACCGAGCTCCTTTCCAGCCGTGCTCGACTGCATTCCGGCGAAGCCAAGCTTGAGATTGGTCATACCAGTCAACCAAAGGCCTACCTGCAGAGCTTAAGGCACGAACCTTCATGCCTAGCTATGGATGCGCGCCTTCCAACCGAGCAACGCATAAACCGTGGAACCCTTACTTGACTGGCCTCCGTGCCAACAAGGTCAAGTAGCTCGGTTCCACACGCCTTTTGCTATTACCGAGCAAAAATCATTTCTGGGTAGACCCAGGATACCACGGCGCAAATGTGTTTGGCCCACAATTTGTCCGGTATTACCATGACCCAATCCAGATCATACTTCTCCCTCTCAATTGCCCCTTAATTCCGTCCGCGCTAGCGTGACCGGGATTACCTGTTCCGACCGAGATGAACTCTTCCTCGGTTCACAATTTGCAAGAGGCAAACCGGGCTAATTTCCGCGCTCGGTTCCTTGCCTTGCTCGGTCGACGCCTCATCTGACCTTCCTGTCTTTTCACTCTGACGCTGCATTAATGGGGGACACGTGTAGCGTGTTGACTGGCCTCAAGCAGCTAATCGTCCATTCTCATTCAAATTTTGGTGGCTTTTCAACCTTATAAGCATGCCCAGCCTCCTTCATTCCACTCTTCTTGCCATTCCTTTCTCTTTGATGTCCCAAAGCTCGTGCCATTCCTCCCTTGCCATTTCAGAGTTCGTGTTCGAAGAAGGAGCCACTGCCCTCAACTGGTAAGTCCTTCAACTCTTCTTATTGTCATTTCATTTGATATTTCTCTTTTTAGGGCACCAAATCCGTAGGTTTTAGGACATAACCCTCCCAAAACCCATATTCGCCCGAGCAATTTACTAGTTTACCAAAACCTTTAGCAGAAACCGGGGTAGGCAGGGAGCCTGGCCACTCAACCGGGCTAACATCTGGTCCGCTTAAGTGGCCGAGCTCTTTGGTTCACCTTCAGACCGAGGTGGTTGGCACTCTTCATAATCAACCTAAAGTCAAGCTCGTTTTGCGCGACCGCGCTCACACTTACCATTGCCATCCTTTTCCTGCAGAGTCCAAGGGGACCACTGACCAAATATTGAGGCTCTCAAAGACCGAGCAGCCATCAAGACACCAGTCTTTGCCAAACCACCTTAGCCGAGCTAAACCAGCCGGCTACACATGGGACGCTTCCGCTTCCTTATCGATACTTTGGCTGCCCTGGCCGTATTCCAGGAAGAGTATGGCATCCGGGCCGACGTACACCTAGAGCTCGGCGAGATTGAGACAACCCCTTGGGGTAGATTAGACCAGTGCCCCTTCACCGTGGTTTCCATAATTGAAGGAGGCATCCGCTTCCCGGTCAACCCTCTGCTGACCGAATTCCTGCGCCGCACCGGGCTAGCACCCACACAAGTATCGACCAACACCTACCGAATAATCAACGGCATCCATGAGCTGAATAACCGGCTAGGGACCAACTTAGGTTTAGCCGAGATACTGCGACAGTACACCCTTGGGCACACCGGCGACAGCCTCGCCTATTACTTAAAGATTGGGCCGGGCAAAGAAAAAATAGTGACCGGTACCCCAAACGAAGACTTACACGACAACGACTTTTTCTGGGTGTCCAGCAATTATGAAACGGCCGACGTACCGGGCTGGTTCATTAGCAAGAATTTCGGCGAGACATGTAAGCCGTGCTAATTGGCTAGATTAATTTCCTTTCCACAATAATTTGTACTTAAAACATTTTTCTTTCTTCCTTTGCAGCAATCCACGCCTTATAGGCCAACTACCACTATCCCAACGAAGAAGCCATCAGGACCGTGCTCCGTTATAGCCACCGGGATTACAACAAGCTGTTCGGCTACACCCCAACATACCGGTACTCTACTCCATGCCAGAGTAAGGTCACAGACTTTCTCCGTGCTCCATCACCTCCTCCAGACCCAACACTACCGGACGTGCCCCTAATCCGGTTAACCGAGGAAGAAGAGATGGCAAACGAAGCTGTATCAAAAACCTCCTCACTGCAACTTCCGCCGAGATACCGAGCGTCATCACCCGCTCTCCAGCTGGCGGTCAATCAAGCGGCGCCGTGGTGGCGTTGGCGTCTCCAGCCGCCGGTCAAGCCCGCCAAGAAGCCCGCCGGGTTGGGAAAAGGCCTCGCACAGATCTCTCTGCCGAGCTGGTTGAAGAGCTGACTACCGAGCAACCCGGCGTCACCGTAGACCCTGCATCGGCATAGCGACTGCAGCTCAAACACCGGGGTAAGGAGATCCCAGCAACAGCTTCCGTGAAAGGCGACAAAGAACATCTTCTCGCCTTCGACCTCTCCAAGGCCCTTCTCCTACCGAGTGATGTGGTCGGTAGCGACCATGTTCCAAACACCCAGTTGGTGAAGTCGGCCGTGAAGTCCATAACCAGGGTAAGAGTCAAACTTCTACTCAAATTTTCACAAGTGTTTATACGGTTTCCTTTCTGATCAATCTTTTTCTTGCAGGTCATCCAGAAGCAACACTTGGTCATGGAGAGAATTCATTGACTGCGGCAGAAAGCAAACGACACTGCCAGCCAAGTCCAAAGTCTTCAAACCGAACTCGGCCGAGCAAAGTCTTCACTGCAGATTGCCAACGCTGACAACACCAAGTTCCTCGGCCAGCTTGGCGACGCCGAGAAAAAGAGGAATGAGCTCCAGGCCGAGCTGGACGTACTCAAAAAAGTCAAAGGAGAAGGAGTGCGAAGACGCCAACAACGTCGGCTTTAAGGAGGCCGAGGACAGCTATAAGAAGCAAGTCTTCGCCACCCAAGACATCTATTTCAAGGCGGGTTGGACTTCTGCTTGCGAACAGCTCGGTCAAGGTCCTGATACTGACGTGTTTGCCTCTCCGCCAACTATCTTCCTACTGACCTATCTCGTGCCACATGCCAACGACGTCTTCAGCGCGTTGCAGGCTGAGGCCGAGGAAGGACTTGAAGGAGAAGCCGAGGCAGATGCTGAGGGAGAGGACCGCCAAGAGCAAGAGCAGCCCGGCCAAACAAAAACCGGTGTCCAAGACCAATCTCCAACGGTCAACTTGGAGGCAACCGAGGATGAATTCACCAACTTTTCCCCCTTAGCCTAGTTTTCTTTTTCCTTGCTTTTTTTTTTTTTAACATGTAACCGGGCTAAGTTTTCCACTTTTTGTATTTACTTTCACATCAATGAAAAAGCTCTAATTTCATCAAGTGTTTGTGCGCTCTCCAAGCCTCATACCTTTAGCCGAACAAAATACCTCGGTGAGACAAACCTCATTAATTAACTGATGTACCCAGAAAATACATCTCGGTTTGAATCATAGTTGTACAAATCATCAACTCTTTCAACCGGAATAACCACCTCGGTTGAGAACACCTAAGTTGAGCAAACCATCAACTCTTTCAACCGGAATAAACATCTCGGTTGAGAATAACTAAGTTAAGCAAAATATCAACTCTTTCATCTGGAGTAAATATCTCGGTTGAGAATCACAGTTGAACAAATCATCAACTCTTTTAACCAGAGTAAACATCTCGGTTGAGAATCACAGTTGAACAAATCATCAACTCTTTCAACCGGAATAAACATCTCGGTTCAGAATCACAGTTAAACAAATCATCAACTCTTTTAACCGAAGTAAACATCTCGGTTGAGAATCACAGTTGAACAAATCATCAACTCTTTCAATTGGAGTAAACATCTCGGTCGAGAATCGCATAGTTTGAACAAATCGTCATCTCTTTCAACATGAGTAAACATCTCGGTTGAGAATGACTAAACACAAAGCAACAATAAAAATGCCAAGGCAAAGATGTGACACTTCTATATATTGACAAAAATAATATTACATTCTGAAGTGTAAGGCAAAAAGTTCCTTTGCACAAAAAGAAAGCAAATGCTAGAAATAATACAGTTTGAGGTTGGCCGCATTCTACGGCCGGGGTATTCCTCTACCATCCAAGTCCTCAAAGTAGTATGCCCCCTTGCCCGCCAGACCGGTTATCTTGTAGGGTCCTTCCCAATTTGCCCCTAGTTTGCCTTCACCTGGCACCAGGGTATTGCCCATGACTTCCCTCAAGACCCAATCACCTACTTTGAACGGTCTGGGGTGCACCGTTTTGTTGTATTTCCTTGAGAGCTCTTGTTGGTAGGCGGCCACATGGATGAGAGCCTTTTCTCGGCGTTCGTCCACGAGGTCCAATTCTAGGGCGACGGCTTCGGCGTTCAGCTCGGGCTCAAAACTTTCACTTCTGAGGGTGGGCATTCCAACTTCCAAAGGTATGACCGCCTCCATGCCATACGCCAAAGCAAAAGGCGTTTCCCCGGTAGATCGCCGCGGGGTTGTTCAGTATGCCCAAAGGACGCTGGGGAGTTCCTCAGCCCACTTTCCCTTTGCCTTCTCTAGCCTTTTCTTCAACCCATCAAGGATGGTCTTGTTTGACGCCTCGGCTTGACCATTAGACTGCGGGTAAGCCGGGGTGGAGTTGTAGAATTCTATCTTCAAATCTTCACAAAATCCTCTAAAAAGGCGTCCGTCAAATTGGGTGCCGTTGTCAGAGATCAAAATTTTGGAGACGCCAAACCGCGTTACCACATTCTGCCAGACAAACCGCTTGACGTCTTTCTCCTTGATTGTTGCCAAAGGTTCTGCTTCAACCCATTTGGTGAAATAGTATGTGGCCGCGATGAAGAACTTCCGGTTGCCTGGTGCTGTTGGGAGTGGCCCCACTATATCTAGCCCCCACATCGCAAAGGGCCAAAGGCTGGTGAGGGGAAGAAGTTCCCTGGCCGGCTGGTGGATCTGGTGGGCAAACTTCTAGCACTTCTGACACTTACGAACATACTTCTGTGTGTCGGCTTGCATGCACGGCCACCAGTAGCCTTGCGAAATAGCTCGGTAGACCAAGGACCTGCCCCCTATGTGACTGCCACCAATGCCTTCGTGAATTTCGTACAAGAAGGCTTCCACGCTGCTCGGGTGCACACACTTCAGGTAGGGACTGGTAAACGACTTCTTGTATAAAACGCCCGATGGAGAGAGCCAAAACCGCTCTCACTTCACTCGCACTTTATGTGCTTCCTTCTTGTCGGCTGGAAGGGTCCGGTCCTTAAGAAAAAGGATGATAGGGTCCATCCAAGAAGGACCTAGCTCAGCGCAGAGTACTTCTGTCTGTCCGGTTTCCTCAATGTTGGGCCTCGGAAGGAATTCAATCAAAAGAGGATTGGGAGATGAGTTGTCAACCATAGAAGCGAGACCGGCCAACTCATCTGCTCGGCCGTTATTCTCGGCCGATCTGTTGGACCCTAATCGCCTGAAATCGCTTAATGTGGTCCCTGACCAAAGCTTGATACTTCATCATTCGATCATCCTTTGCTTCGTAAACCCCAAAAACTTGGTTAACCATGAGCTGGAAATCACTGTAAACCATCAACTTGGATGCTTGCATCTGAAGCGCGCTCTTGAGCCTGGCCAAGAGCGCTTCGTACCCAGCCTCATTGTTGGATGTTGGGAAGCCAAGGGTGATAGAATGTTCAATAATCAGTTCGTCTGGCGAAATCAGAACTATGCCCAGCCCGGCACCGTGACGGTTCGAGGCTCCATCAATAAAAAGTTTCCACATTTCGCCAACAAAGAGCTTCCAATACTCTGAGGGGTCCTGAGAGGTTTGAAGGTTTATGGGATCATGGTTGCTCGGCTGTTCGACTTCCAGTTCCGTGCTAAGCGGTTCCACTTCAGCCCCCCTTGGTGATTCGGCGTCGGACTCAGCAAGTTGATCCATAATGCCTAAGTCCATAGGCGAATCGCCAGGTTGCGGTATTATGCCGGCCGCAGGCTCTGTGCTGAGCGGGTCCATTTCTTCCCCCCGCGGTGATGCGGTATCGGACAGAGCAGGTTGGTCGGTGATACCCAACTCCGTCATCGCATCGCCGGGCTGTAGTATCGTGTCAACTGAAGGTGCCTCGGCGGGGCGCGTAAGTTTCGCGTCGCCAACACCGCCAGGCTGTGGTATTTCTGTCAGGCTTGCATTCACCTCTTCATCTGCCGCGACAATAACGATCGGGCATACCGGATGAGTTCCAGGTGAGAATTCAGCAACGAAGTCGACCAAAGTCTGGGCTTTTATGGCAGTGCGCGGCTGGAACTTGACGTCAAACTGTCCTAACTCGACCGCTCACTTAAGAATTCAACCGGAGAAGCCCGCCCGCTCGAATAAAGCTTTGAGGAGGAACTCGGTCAGAACGGTTATTGTATGCGCATGAAAATAGTGCGCCAACTTCCTTGAGGCCATCATTAATGCCAACGCGAGTTTTTCCAGCGGCAAGTATCTCGACTCTGCTGGTAACAAGGTTTTGCTGACGTAGAAGATAAGGAGGTGCTTGATTCCCTCTGACCGGACAAGCACTGCCCTGACCGCATACTGTGAAACGGCCAGATAAAGGTAAAGTTCCTCGCCGGGCTTCGGTGTTACTAACAGTGGCGCCGAAGACAGATACTCCTTGAGCTGGGCCAAAGCCCGGTCACACTCTTCATCCCACGAGAACTTTGACTTCAATGCTTGAAAGAAAGGACGGCAGCAATCTGATGATCGGCTTATAAATCGATTAAGCGCGGCAGCCATTCCGGCCAGATGCTGCACGTCCTTAGCCGAGCTGGGCTGCTTCAATTCTTGTACGGCTCTGATCTGTGTGGGGTCTGCTTCGATGCCTCGGTTCGTGACTAGGAAGCCTAAGAATTTTTCGGAACCCACGCCAAAGGCACACTTAGACGCATTCAAGCGTAGCTTGTGTTTTTTGAGAATGGCGAACATCTCGGCTAAGTCAGACAAGTGGTCTGCTCGATGCCAGCTTTTAACCACCATATCATCAATGTATGCCTCCATTGTCCGGCCCAGCAAAGGAGCAAACATCTTAGTCATCATTCTTTAGAAAGTCGCCCCGGTGTTCTTCAAACCAAAAGGCATAATTCGATAGCAGAAGAGTCCCCGTGGTGTAGTGAATGAGGTGATCTCTCGGTCCGGGCCATGCATGGCAATCTGATGGTATCCGCGGTAGACATCCAAGAAACTGAGCCTGTTATGTCCAGCTGTTAAATCCACAAGTTGGTTAATTCTGGGCAGAGGGAAGCTGTCTTTAGGGCAGGCTCGGTTGACGGTCTTGTAATCCACACAGACTCGCCACTTCCCATTTTTCTTGGGCACCACGACCGTGTTTGAAATCCACCGAGGGTAGTGCACTTCCTGAATTGCGCGCGCCTCCAGCAAGTTCTTTACTTCCTCGGCAACTACCTCAGCGTGATGCAGCGCCGATCTCCTTGTTCACTGAATGACCGGCTTGGCTCCGGGGATGATGTTGAGGCGATGGCAAATAAAACTCGGATCGAGGCCGGGCATGTCGTAAGGCGACCATGCAAAGACTTCGATATTAGCCATTAAAAACTCAACCATCTCGGCTCTTTCTCGGGCAGTAAGGCTTGAGCTGAGCAACAAGAACTTCTCCAAATTCTCTGCATCAATTCGCACTTCCAACAATTCCTCAACGGCTTTGTCCTCGGCCTTAGCACCCACATCATCAAGGACTCCCCGGTCTTTCGATCCCTCAATCATTTGGACAAAGCCCTTGGCAGCCCGGCTCCCGTTCACTGCCACGAAGCATTGCTTCGACATGAATTGATCACCCCATATCTCCTCAATTGCCCCATAGCCGAGGGGAATCTCATTACCTGGTGATAGGTTGACGCCACGGCTTGCATAGCGTGAAGCCATCATCTTCTAAGGATCAGGTTATAAGTAGATGACACCTGCAACACCCAGAACTCCACCTGCTTTACCACGGACCCCGCTTTGACCAGTAGGATAATCTTTTCCAAAGGCCACTCCGGTTGTGAGTTGAAACCAACCAGTGGCGAGGTTGCCGAAGCCAAATTCGTATCTCGGAGCTTGAGCTGTTTGAATGCGTCGTAATACATGATCTCGACCGAGCTTCCCTGATTGATCAAGATCCGTCTGACATCAAATTCTTTGACGCAGAGTGTAACAACTAGGGCATCGTTGTGCGGCGTTTGAATACGCTCTAGGTCCCTTGAGGAGAAACTGATCACATCTTTCACTTCGGTCTTCCCCTTCTTGATCGCAGGCTGAACCGACAAAACTTTCCTCATGTGTTCTGCCTTCTTGATCATACCGCGGAGCTCGCATACATGCGTCGGTTCCATTATCCCATGGATGACATTAACAATCCCTTGAGGAGGCGCATCCCGGACATCCGGTCCCTGCGGGTCAACCAGAGTTTGATTGGCCTTCATGCCTCCATCAATGTAAAGGTCCAGGTCTGCGACTAGCTCTTCCAAGTGTTGCCTCAAAGGCAAACAGTCCTCCGTCCGGTGGCCGCGCTCCCGATGAAACGTGTAACGGTACTGCGGATTGAAGCCCTTCTGTCTGTCGCCCAACTTAGCAGGAAACCGGACATACTCCTCGTCACGGATTTCACTAAGTATGCGATAGATTGGAATCTTAAAGATCGTGGTGAGACCTGTTCTGGCCTTCAATCTTCTGTTTGCATCAGCTACGTCATCCCGGGGGTAGTCATCCCGGTCATTCCGACGTCCCCTACTCCGATTTTTGTGATTTGAGCCACGGCCTGATTCCTCAGCGCGATCATTTGAACGGCTGGACTCTTGTCCGACCGCGTGCACTTTGCCAGCCGACCTCTTGTCCGTTGCTATCGGAATTGCCTTCGTTGTAAATGCTGACGCATCCTTCTTCACTCGAATGTGCTCATTGATGCGCTGCATGAGCTGGCCCATGGATGTCGGTTGGTGCATGGTAAGCGAGTCCCGTAGTCTATGTCCGACCGGAAGACCACGCTTGTATTGCGTGATTGCAAGGTTGATCGGGCAATCCAAGATCTTGTTGAAGGTCTCCCAATATCTGGAGTTGTATGCCTTCAATGTGTCGTTCGGTTCTATCTTGACACTCAGTAGATGATCAACTTCCTTTGGTGTTTTCGTGTTGGTTTTGAAGCGTGTCACAAAGGCCTCGGCCAATTGCTGCCACCTTTCAATGCTCCCCTCCGGCAGCCTCTCGAACCATTTCAAACCCAGCTCGCCCAAACTTGACGAGAAGATCAAGCACATAAGAGCGTCATTCCGCCTATGTCCGGCCATAACCTGTCAGAAATGACTTACATGCATATACGAGTCAGTTTTTCCATCATAGAGCGTGAACTTTGGCTGGTGGAAGCCCGCCGGAAGCAGTGCTGTCTCTATATCCACGGAGAATGGAGTGGCACTGAGCCTCGCCAAGTCTGTGTCTACAGGGAGAGGCGCGGCTGGGCGGTGTGGAGGGATTCCAACCTCCTCGCTGGCGTGAACCCCATAGGATAGCCGGTGGAATGCCGGCACCCTCTGAGCCTCCCGCCAGCGAGCCCGTTCCTTCAAAACTGCCCGCAAATCCTCTGATTGAGCGAAATAAGAGTACCTCGACGTTGTCACCGGACGTGAGGGCTGGTAAGTGCTATCTTGTACGTTGGATTTCTCTACATGCATGTCGGAATCTCCAACCTTGTAACTTCTAGTGATAGAAATGGAAGGAGTGTGCCGCTGACTCTAACTGCCTGAACAGCGGGGTTGGGTGCGCTCACTGTGGTCTCCCCCTCCAGCTATACCCTTCCCTTTGACATGCCGCTTCAGCTCTTCCATTTCCGCCGCCATTTGCCAGATGACGGCGTCCTGGTCCCTTAGCTTGTGTTCCAGACGTCTGGCGTGCGATTCTCTCTGCTGCCGATAACCATTTGGACTCCGTGAATGACCATAACTTCTTCCGCGCTTATCGCGCGCGTCTCCTGAGTGTCCTCCTAGAGAAGTCTCCAGGTCCGCCATCGGAGGAATGATGGAGGGATGTCATTCTCTCCTTCTGCCCGACTCCGGGGTAACTCCGTCGATGGTGAACAACAGAATCTCTTCGATGTTCGCCATGGACGGCGATCAGATGAGCCTGGAAGACAAGGTTTTGTTTGCAATGTTCCCACAGACGGCGCCAATTGTGCGGAGAGCAAATATTCAGGCAAGTCCGCACTCCTTTCTTCCAAGTTCCTGCCTGTCCGATCGACCTGCAGACACAACGGCGGTGAGCTACCCAGCGGTGTGTGGCCGGAAAACCACTCCGATGATTAAGTTAGACACACACAGGGATAGAGAGAGAGAGATGACTGAGTTGTGTGTAGTGTTTATCTCACCAAAATGTCATCCTTTAATATGGGGGGCGCAGACATGCTTATATACCTTCTACGTCCCAAATCTACTCCCAGTGATCTCTCAACACGTGGTGTTGCTATCCCATCTGTCAGCACAAATCTTGCTGAACATCACCTAACCCAACTGCCAGCCCACTCTATTGGGAGCTCGACAGCCGGGCTGCAGCATCTCGGCTGTCAACGGCTATGCTGCGCTTCATGCCCAAGTGGGCCAATAACCGAGCTCCTTTCCAGCCGTGCTCGACTACATTCCGGCGAAGCCAAGCTTGAGATTGGTCATACTGGTCAACCAAAGGCCTACTTGCCGAGCTTAAGGCACAAACCTTCATGCCTAGCTATGGATGCGCGCTTTCCAACCGAGCAACGCATAAACCGTGGAACCCTTACTTGACCGGCCTTCATGCCGACAAGGTCAAGTAGCTCGGTTCCACACGCGTTTTGCCATTATCGAGCAAAAATCACTTCTGGGTAGACCCAGGATACCACGGCCCAAATGTGTTCGGTCCACAATTTGTCCGGTATTACCATGGCCCAATCCAGATCATACTTCTCCCTCTCACGTATCTAGGTGTGTGTTGAACAACATGAAAAATTCTTACATGCTAGGAGAGTACTATGTAGTATGTCACATAATGTCTTTAATTAATTACAAATATTATGATTTTTTATATTATATTTCTATCACTCAACACATAAATATTGCTTCCACTCTCTCAATTAATAAGAGAAGAAGAAAGTACCACATGACACATATCCTCTTTATACACAAAAATTTCTCTGATCAACATATATAAAACTTTAAATTGATGTGTTGCTCTTTTTCAAAGACTTGAGCGAATTTTATGTCTAATTAAAATCATTGTGGGTTGTTTGAAATAATCTAAGGTATTGTTTGGAATAAATTAAAAAAAAATTAAAAGTTATTAAAAAAATTAAAAAATCTATACTGTTTAATGATTTTGGGGCAAGTCATTAGGCAAAATTATTATTTTGTTATTTGAATTCAAATATCCCAAAAGTCAAAAAGTTAAAAGTCAAATAGTCAAAAGGGTAAAATGATCATTTTTATTTTACTATAATATTTTATGACACATCTTTTTATAAAAATTCAAACATTTATCTCATGCATACATCTTTTTCTTTTTACTTTTTTAATTAAAAAGTTAAAAAGTACACATATATAACACATCTCAAACAACTACAAATAAGTGTACTTTTTGACTTTTTATGAAAATATATGTGAAAAAATTCAAAAGTAAAATGTGACCCAAAAAAATATAAAAAGATAAAAAATAAACATATATAACACACCCAAACAAACTTATGATAGTAGTCTCAATCAAAATTTTAATTATAGAGGGAGATATGCTGCCCCATTTTTTTTTTTTTTTTGGGTATGAAAGACTACCCAATTTATTTTCATATAAACGTAATAAAACTTTGTATATTCACATGACTTGCATGATTTAAGAAACTCAAATCACTAAATTATACTTAATAGATGTTGAGAATCATGAATTTTGTACATTTATTAGCTTGGTTCATTCCTCGTTCTCCGTGGCCCTTTCGTCATTCTTCTTCTTCTTACATTCTTTTCTAACTGTCTGTTTCCTCTCTTTTCTTTGTTTTCCTTTCTTTTCTTTTTTTTCTACTGTACTGAACACTGAACACACACGCACACATATAAGCTAAAAATGGTGAAGAATGATTTCAGTGTAACGGTGAATTATGAGAGTTTAGAGTAAGAGTTACTTGCAACGTGTCCTTTTTAATTTAATTAAATAATAATTTTTTTTTGGTGAGTTCTACATTTTTACCTTTATTTGTTTGTACCAAATTACATTTGTCTTTCTTATGTTACATAAAGAACCACGTGCATAATTATAATTTAAATCTTAAAATTTTCCCAAATAGCCATTAATTAATTCTAATATGGTGTTAAGGACTGTTAAACACTTAGGTCATGTTTGTTTGGATGGACATGAGCTTGGGATTGGATTAATAGTCCAATAAAATTACTAATCCGATATTTGATTAAATAATTGAAGTACGGACTAATTATTTTAAATTTGACTATTAGTTAAGATAGGATACATAATCCAACGAATTCGTAATCCTAAGACTATTAGTCATGGGAATGCTAATCCAGTCCGCCCAAACAAACATGGCCTTATAGTGTTACCGATAAGGCAAAAATAACAATGATGAAGGCACGGCAATTTGAAATGGTAAATGGTGAATTGTACTCCGGATTTAGATTGACGAGATTCAAACAGCAGTGGGGGGATGACGATGGACAGTGGTTGAGGCATGCCAGTGAACAACCATGTCTTGTTGCGGAGAAAGTAGAGTAAGACGATAGTAAGTGGAGAGAGAGAGAGACTAGAAAAATGATAATGTGAAAGAAAGTTGTAAAGAAAATAATGTATTCTAAAATTTTTTAGGAGTCTAAAGTTATTTTTAATTATTTATGTTAAAAAATTCCCTTCTGCTTCTAAAATTTGAAATATTAAAAATTTCAACTAGTAAAGAAACTTTTAGTGGAATATACCTTTGATAGAGAGATATATCCCTAATTATTTCAAAAACAATTTCTTGTTAGTCCTATTCTCTCACATATTATAATGTGCCTGTTTGGTAAAAATTAACTTCAGCTTATTTCAATTTATGGCTTAAATTAAGCCATTCTGATCTGTTTGGTAAAAATTAAAGGTGCAAATTATAGCTTAAAAAAATTCATTTTAAGCCATTTTTGCGAAGTTGCTCCGGAGATGCTTCTGATTTCAGATTAAGCGCGCAGCTGTTTGGAGGGGCATGAAATGACTTAAATGCCCCTCCAAAACTTCAACAATTACAGTTATGCCACGATATAAGCCCTCTTTCGTCGTGCCCTAGCCCACTCCTCTCCTCACACTCGTCTTCTCAGTTCCTCTTGGCGACGAAGACGTGCCTTCGTATCTCTCGAAGATCAGTCGATCGAAGTCGAAATTTCTCGAAGATTTCTCCAAGATCTGCACTACGAAAGGTAAGATCGCATCTTCTTGGCTTTTGTTTGTGATATATATATATATATATACACACACACACATTTCAGCTAGGGTTTACAGACAGATTGCATCTTCTTCCTTCGATTCACCCTCTCCGTCTGAAATTTTCTCTTCCATCTTGCCCTTGGCTTGCTTTCTCCCTTATCTGTCATCTCTCTCTCTCTCGAAGCACATTCTGCTCTGTTTATTAATATGTATGCTCTGATTATTAATGAAGATATTAATATGTATACTTGATCTGAAGATACACAGAAATTTATGCTCTGTTGTGTTGATTTTATATGTATATATTGATTTTATTTTTCTGTCATTCATCAAAATGCAACTAACTTAGCAAATCAATAAGTTGTGTTGACACAAATTTGGAATCTCTCAGATATGTTTTATTTTTTAACTTTTGAAAAGAAAGGAAAAAAAAAAAAGATAGTAGTACAGAAATACTATTATTACTACTATCTTAGTTTGGTGATGACAGACACGTGGCCTTTGACACGAGTTATGGTTTCCTAAATTTCTCCAAAAATAAAATATTTAGGTAGCGACTCTGTAATCTGGCAAAGCAGTCCAGTTTTTGGCATTATTTGATTCAAAATCTAATTTTCCAAAATGATTTGCCGGATTGGACTCTTTGGTGTTTATCAGTTTCACATTGTACTTTGTGAGATTAGATTCAGAACTGTGACCGAAGTCCAAACTATAGGACCAATTTGAGCTCTCCGAGAGGGGGTCGCGATGAAAGTCGAGTGTACACTAACACATGAAAACATAGCAACATGGCAATAATTGGGCTTAGAGGCCTTGCATGGTGACCAAGTTAAGAGCTTACAAATAGGGTCGTAGGATGCAAAAAGAAGCAACGAAACGGGCAACAGAATAGAAAGGCTTAGATAATTAGAGAGAACGCAAGGAAATAATTACAAAAAGTGAGTTATATTATACCTTGAGTCACCATAATATGTTTTATATATGTCTTGAGTCACCATGATATATTTTACGAATGTTTTGAATTACCACAATTTATTCTATATAATGTATGTTTTATGATCATGTTAATGTTTCAATTACGTGGATTATTTTCTTAACTCTATTTGCTTAAATTAAATCCCAAGGATATGTTTGTTTAAGTTTTAGAAATTATTTGCCAATGATTTTGTAAACAATTATTTTTTGTAAATACCACCATGGGAGTCACACTCCTTGGGGGACTTAAATAAACCATTGGCTTTTGTTCGGCCACTTTTTGGTCTTTTGTTTGGCCACCTTGTGGTCCTCTGCTTGTCATGGATGCATTGACCTCTGTTCTGTTTGTCCCTTTAGTAACTTCTGTTCTGTTCTGTTCTATATCGTGGTTATGGTTAGTTATTTACATAATCTCAGTTTTGCTACTTAAATGATTATTTGTTCAGACTAAGTTATTTTAAATAATTTAGTTGAAATAACTATTCGGTTTCTGCCACTTAAATAAATTGTTTATTCAAATTAAGTTGTGATAATGTTTTAGCTTAAATAGCTATCTATGGTTATTTTGCGCCCCTATACTCATAGTATAATTTTTCTCACTCTACTATGTACTTATAGCTGTTACCCGTTTCAGGTGACGAGATTTAACAGGATCAGGATGGGGGATAGATTGCAGTGTTTTCTTTATTTTTATTTTTATTAATTTACTATTTGTATTTCGGATCATACCTTTGTAATAAAGTAAAAAGCCCAAATCACTATTTTCCTTTTTAATAAACTTTTGGTATCCATTTATTTTACATTAATTTATTTAATTTATCCGCTAACGCTACTATTACAGAAATTTTAGAATTTTTTTTTATTTTTATTATCTTGTTGCAACGCTGAACCTTTGGGTACCGGGTTTGGGTCGTGACAGAACCGGAATCGAACTACATAATGCTTGATTCCCATCTTTGGGATATGTTGGCAACTTCATTTCGAAGTTCGGTCGTAACTATCTCTCACTCAACTGTCCTGTCCATTTGTTTGATCAAGCCATCTTCCTTCCTTGTCTATTAGCTTAGTTGTGTGATTTGTACCCTTATCTATTAGCTTGGTTGTGTGATCTTTATTCGGGCAGAAGGGCCAGTGACAATGCAAAGCAGTAATGGTAAATGCAATTGTGGACAGTTGTAATCTTCTGATTTGGGGTTGTACATCTTGAGGATTGATTCCGCGTGTGTCAGGTAGTGATTATTATCGAAAATGGTTTTGAAATTTTTTAATAAAAGTTGATTTTGTTCAGAATTTTATCTTTTACAACTTAGACCATTGTTGGAATCAAATGAAAATTTTTTAGTGCTCACAACTTTAATCCATTGATTTCAACACAAGTACATTCTCCAACTCTTTGATATAAATCAAAGTTGTTTTTACATCATAAAACTTGAAAAGAAAGGTCAAAACAATAAACTAGGGGCACAAGAGTTAAATGGTCCTGCGTTGTTTGCTCGTGCTCGCAGAGGTCTCTGCAGCCAAAGTTGGCCCCACTTGTGCCTCATCTTCAAGCGAAGCCAAGCACTTGCCGGAAAGGGCATTGCGGAAAATAGGGGCAGGGGCCAGAAGCTCTCTTGTCCTCCAAGCAATGACATATCGAACAATATGTGAAGCACGAATCAGGAATGAAATCGGATAATCCATTCCCTTTTCTGGACAAGTTTGATCATGTCCGAACTGGTGTCAGAACCGAAAAGGGAAATAGAATACACAGTGGGTAAGGCCAACCAACTCTATACCCGGCTGTTGGGACATGTTGTAACTCATCTCAGCCAGGTAGAGCCAAGGGCAATGCCAAGCAATGTAAGCTACAGATCTGTTGCACATCCAATTGCACCACCATCCATCTGAAGAGAAGTCTACTAGTTGTTGGCGAAAAAAGTAGGCTCACGCTGAGTATACGGGACATGTGTCTGCCACTTTCAACTTATCCATTAGCCACACCTGGGAAGGGATGAAAAGCAAAAGAGGTTAAAGAATAGAGAGGTGTACATTGAGAGAAAAAGTGAGAAAAGGGTTTTGAGAGAAAAACTGAGCCTGAGGGCTGAGTGATGTGAGGAATATATGTGAGATAGGGTGGGAAACATTACCTACAGTAGTAGTGGACTCCCCGCGAATCTAGTCATCTCCCGATGATGAAAAGCGTCCAAACCCATCAATGTTTCGGCCAGCGTCATAGCAATGCAACTTTTACCTTCTTTCAAGCCCTCGGCAACCACAATTGAACGGGTGCTAAACCCACCGGAGCCTGGGGCAAGTAAAAAATGAGACAACATGCACAAGCAAAGCGCATGTCGCCGATAACCCTGCCAATGATGGTCGACGCGGTCACCCGCATCAGAAAACCAACGAATCAAGCTCGGAATGTCTAACTCTCTGTCGTGAATCAATGATCGAGCGTCATGCAAAGTAAGGCTGCACATTCGTCCTAAGGCTTGAATGTGGCCGAAGCGGAATTGAGGCAGGATTTCTTCATCACGCTAGGATTCCATTAGAGTTTGGAAATCCTCGAAAGTGGGACACATCTCTTGTCTGCCGAAGCTAAAGACGTGTGTCACCGGATTCCAAAACCTTGCCGTGGCATAAAGGAACGGAAAACGCAGCGGGGTGCGACTCAACGTGAATAGTGCATTTATGCCAAAACCTCAAAAATTCAGCTTTTCCGAGCCATTTATTTTTATTTTATTTCAAAAAAAGTTTGAAATCACTATTGGATATGTTGAATATGAATTTTTATTTTTGTTTCTTTCCAGTCAATGCTCACATCTTAACTTTTGTCATTGTATGACAATGCGCTTTACTTTTTATTATTGAATCAACCAACTGTTTATTTCATAATGCGCCTTAATTTGAATATTTACCGGTATGTAATAAACACCTACTTTTTTGAACACCTCGCCTTAATGTGAACATCTATTTTTTGAAAAGCTTAATTTGTTCTTTTTATTTTATAATACATCTTAATAAACAATTTGAATTATCGAAATAAAATTCATAATGAATTTCATGGGTTCTTCAAGTTCTATCGAGTTGAAATGTGAAAAACTCAATTTTCAAGCTGTGTTTAATTAACGAATTTGAGAAGAGATTTAGAAAAAAAGAAGAAAAAAGATCTGTAAAATATAAATGTATTTCAAGTACTTTTTCTTTTTTCTTTTCCAACTCACTACTTAAAATCATGAACCAAAAACATCATTAACGAACATATCAATTGGAAAAATGTTTGAGACCCCTAAAAAACTCACACAATTCTATTCATAATGATATGTCAGGATAGTGTTAACTTTTGATTTGTTACACACCCAATGATACCCAATAATTGAGGGCCCAATTATATTGCCGCACTATTGTAGGTGAATTTGTGGGTCAAATTTGTTAGTCTTTAATATTACTCTTTGGAAAGGAGAGGAAAAAATGTGCAAAAGGTGTTTGAAATTTTTTCCTTTTCTATTTTAAATTTCTATCCAAATCTATGAATCAAATATAACCTTAAATTCTTTTTACAATGGAATGGAAATAACAAAAATATATTGTGAATTAGTGTAGGAATAAAAGCAAATGGATCCTTAATAACTAATACCAAACTATGGGAATTTAGGGAGGCTTTTTATCGTTGGACACTTTGAGTTAATGAATTTTATTATTACTATTATTATATTTTTATTTAAAATTTTTAAAAAATACTCGATATTATAAAAAGTGTAAATCATATTATTTTGGACACAATTTGTATTACTCTCTCACTCTCTTCATCTTACATCTTCATACTTAACTTTACCTCTCTTGAATCTATCATTCTTACATTCTATTTCATATTAAAATTAATAAGGAAAAATTTCACTTTACTCCTGGTGATTTAGTCTATGTGCAGATAACCCCCCTCTTATTTGGAAATAACCACATGGCTTCCTTGTAATTTATGGACTGAATTGTACCGTTATTAGGCCCATTAAGGACTTAATAAAAAAGATTAAAATATCTATATATATAATAATCTACGTGTATGAACCACGAATACTTCGTCTCTACTTGGAAGAGAATAAGCACTTTAACCCCTTATTTTGTATTCTATGTGCGATTTACTCTATTGAGCATATAAGTCTCTTATATTTGGTACATGTTTACATTTACTGTTAAGTTGAGAATAATGTTTAATGGTGCACTTCACTCCACAAACTATGAAGAGGTTATGTGGTTATTTTCAAATGAGAGGAGAGTAATTCGCACATGAGCAATGACACAAGAGAGTAAATTGAAATTTGCCCAATTAACAGTAGACAATGAAAAAGATGTTTTGAAATTCTTTCTGATAGATAAGATATGTTTTTCGTTCAAACTCTTCATTTTTGTTGGCTAATTTTATGAACTTTGTTTGAAAATTCAGTACCAACAAATTACATTTATTCGAAAATTTGTTTTTAAACAAACTTCACTTGTTCAACATTGCATTTTTGAATTATTCAACGTTGTTCGGTATTGTGTTTTTTAATATCATTGTTTCCAAACAAAATAACTCGTGTTCGGCATTTCATATATCCACCGCACAAAATGAAAATATTCGGCTCTATGGGTGACGATGGTGCACGTGGTAGTGGGTGATAATAGGGGTGGGCAGTAGTGGGAACGACGAAGGTGGGTGATAGGGTTTTGTTGTACTGTTTTACAGTGAGAGGTTGGGTTTGGGTGGATTAGGACGTATTTGATATTTGGGCATATATTTAGTGTTAGGATTTTGGTTTTTATAGGCTTATTTTAGGTCAATTTTGAGCCCAAATTTGAGTGGGTCCCACATGTCTTTTGGAGTGGGTCCAAAAAGGTGACGTGTTCTGTGCCACATGGCAAGTCACAGGGTGAAGACGGTTCGTCAAAACCATTTATGAGTGAATGAGAAGTTAACGTCGTTTTCGGGTTTAACATTAATTTTTTAGATAAAATTCATTTGAATTTTTTAATAAAAAATTATTGTGGGAATTTAATTTAAATTCTAAATTTAATTTTTGGGTTCTTAAAGTGGTTTCCTAAAAATAATTAAACTATTCAAATAGTTTAATATAAATATTCCAATTGGTTGAAATATATTGTTCCTCTAAATGGTTTGTTTTTGTTTAAACAATTAAACTATGTAAATAGTTGAAAAAGTGTATACCAACAGTTTTTATAACTGTTGCACCTCGGAACCTTTTCAAATTGTTTGAAAATAAGCAACGGTCAGGTTTTCTTTCAAATCTGTTCATGTGAATAAAGGCACCTGTTGACTATTACAAACGGTGACTTTGTTGCCTATAAATAGAAATTATATTTCAGCAATCTTTAAAAAAAAAAAAACATTATTTTTTTTAGAGACATCCGAAAATCAGTCAGATTATTTGTGTTCTTGCTGTCCAGATTTTATTTGGTTGCATTACTTCTTCATTTTAGTTTTAGAATAAATTAAAGAGAGTATAGATCACAGGTTTGGTTCGCTGAACAAATTTATTTGAAGTGCTTCTATAAATTTGTGAAGATCATTGTATCCTGGGAGATAGACGCCACTCAACCGTAAGCACCGTAGCGGGCGAATCTGTCTTAAGGACAGAGTGTCACACACTCGACTTGGTCTTGTAATTTTTATTTGGTTCGACAAAATAAATCTGGTATGTTATTTATTTGTTTGGTTTGAATTTATTTCAATTTTTTTTTATATACACAGAAGATTGTTCCAACAGAATATACCTTTAATAGAGAGATATATCCCTAATTATTTCAAAAACAATTTCTTGTTAGTCCTATTCTCTCACATATTATAATATCAAAATGTGACACACGGATATAAAACTAACCAAGGGGTGTGCTGTGTTTATAAAGGCACAATATGTATTGGGAGGTTGGATGGGAATTTATCTTATACTTAATTTGATAATTTAAATTATTCATATTATAAATTTATTGAACATATTATTCACACAAAAAATCAAGTTAATCGGGCATGTGAAACCCCATGATCAAAACTTAACTGTTTTAAAATAAATGATCAAAATTATTCTAATGATTTTTTTTTTTTTGAAAACAAAATGTGATTTTGTTTTAAGTTTATAGATATTCAATAAATTCAATTTTCTCCATAAATGATCTACGCATCCAACTCTATAATATAAACAATTTGAATCAACGGTATAGATTTGAGACAGGACCCATGGGCCTCACAGCATTGTTTTGTGCCTTTTAGGCACAGTACGCCCTAGGCCCTATTTAGCTTTAGCTAAGTAAGTTGCATTTTAGCTAAATAAATAAAAAAGTAAAAAACTTGTATTTGGCTAAAAAAATAACCAAACAAATTTTAAAAAGCAACCTTCTCACTAATATAATAATAATAATAATAATAATAATAATAATAAATATTTTAACAATTACCATTTTTTTTTGTCAAATTCAAAAAAATAAAAATTGTCAAACCCCACATTAGATATAACTAGATTTTTTAGGAAACCTTAAAATATAAAAGCATATGAGTAAATAAAATTTTAAGCTCTGTTTGATTTAGTTTTTGAAATGAGTTTTGAGTTTTGAGTTTTAAGTTGTGTTGGCTTTTTGGCTTTCGAAGGTTATTATTGTGATTGCGAGCGTGCCAGCAAGGATCAATTTAGTCCTTACAGAAATTTAATTACCAACCAATTATCAGACGACTGTGTTTTAGTTCTCTCAACCTTAATGAAGAGGACTTTTACTGGTGGCTTGATTTAGGAGAATTTAAACAGAATACCAATCAAATAAAGAAAATCTGAAGCATTTCACTAGAATGAAAAACTTACAATGATTCGAAACGACAATCTATTTGAAACTACTCCTATGAATGAAAATGTAGTGCAGAATTTGAAGTACTGGAATGTAAAGAACAGGGTATGTAAAAGTAAAGTAGAATAAGACTGGTTTTTTAGATCTGAGTCCGGGGGCTTTTTCCAGGGCCTTCTCTGCTATTTATACTGCTCAAAGATAACAGTCGAACTGTATTTCAAACCGTCGAACTGCTCCCCCTTGATCGCTGATTATGTAGCCTCAAGATTAGCTCCACTATGCTATCATTTGCAGTTAAGCTTCCCTCCTAAATTTGAATTTAAATAAGAGTAACCGTTGATGCCACATCACCTTGCATCACTTTGTTGATCCACTGCTACTCAGATCTCATAACAACCAATATCAACTGCCACGTGTACGATCAGGATCGAAGACTTGAATGGTCTCCCCATATTACCCTTACTTTGCCACGCGTCGAATTGTAACTGGCTTGTACAAAATATGCAGCCAACATTACCTCCCGCACTAATATACCCAAGAGTTGGTGATATTAGTGGATCAGGATCTTTTTCCCACATCTTAGAACGTGCATGGGTTTTGCATCTTCCCAGAAATGCAATTGTCACTCACCATCTGTATTAAACTCTCGTTTAATCCTTTGAACACTTCCACCATCTTAGCATTCGAGCAGACTGATACATTTCATGGCCGAATTAATTTTTTCCTCCAACGATCGAGCACACGAAGAGTCTTGTGATATTCTGACTCGGGGTCATGTTCTCAATCCCCTTGCCCAAGCAAAACTTTACATGTTTTTGGACCAGCTTCCGTTGCTTCTCCACTGGCATCGGACCTCTATGGCCACTACATGATCTTTAGACCAACTTTCGTCCCTTCGAATTCACGCCCAGTACGAAGCAGAGAACTTCATTGAAGAATTCGATGATTTTAAGAACGAAGATTCTGCGTATTGGGATGACTTAGAGATGGACGAATTGGAACAAGGATTGAGAGAAACAGCTTTTGAAATAAAGGCTGAAGAACTCTTTTACGAAGTGAGAGCTCATCAACTCATGCAGCCAATGTTAGAAGAAATAGAGGACAGAATAAAGAAAGAACAGAAATTCATTGATTATAGCTGGACTAAATTTCATGATCTTGTTATTTATTCCATTCCTTATTTTTATAAGCTTGAGTTTGTACCCAAATAGGGCCATTCGATGTAACTGCTTTTGTTTTAATACAAGACTTCTCTTTGTTTGATATGGTTTGATCTTGTCTCTATTTGTCTTTAAAAGCAATTTCAGAGCTTCGAATTGAACAATCTTTTCCTTCGAACCTGGATTCGATTGTTTAAAATGAATACTAACAACACGACCATGAACTTTTCCAATTTAGGGAATGCAGATTAATCAGTTCTAAATTGATCTTTTCGTTTTGAACAACAGTCCATATTTTCAAAAATATGGAAGCTCCTTTTGAGGGCTGCACTGTTTTAGTTCAAAAAGTTAACTTTTCTGAATATATATATAAACCAACTATGGGTTTCGATGTTTCGAATGCCAATTTCCCTTCCCAAGGAATTTCTAATTTTACTTCGAAGAACATCACTGTCATTGAGAAACCTAAAACAGGTCTTTAGTCCTTTTGAAGTAAACGAATACTTGAGCATTCTTGTGTCTATTGAGTACGGAATGCGCTTCGAAGCCGGCTCTTAGTTTCGAAGCCGTTGTTATTAGAATTTTGGCGCCAAAATCTAGTGTGTTATGTTTTGAACATCAATTCCCATCCTCACGGGGTCTCAAGTTTCACTTCGAAGGTCATCGTGAATATTTGAATATTCTTACATTCTTAAGCATGGAATGTGCTTCAAAGCTGGCTTCTTAGTTTCGAAGCCGTTGTTATTTGACTTTTGGCACCAAAATATGGCTTCGAAGCCAAACATTCTACTTTGAAGCTGGTATCAACATCTGGGATATGTTTTTTCCCTCCAAGAGTATCAATATTGAAGGAAATTCTTCGTATTCATACTTTTAGTACTTAACGAATTTACGTGATGTATATTTCAGATATAAAGGCTTTTGAAATCCTTTTATTCCATATTCTGAAATCACTTGCTCGCTCAACATACAAAACCCTTCACCTCTATTCGTCTCCCACATCTTTCTACTCCCTTTTTCAGCTTCGTTCTTTGAGAAAGCATTTTATCAATGGCTTCCTCCTCATTGAAAGTGCTAGTTGTAGAGCGTGCGAGCCCATCTGTAGCCCTGAAAAGGCTCATTGATGCAGAATGTGAAAAGTACAAAGCTGGAGAGAAAAGTACCATTGACGGACGCATCTTCATTCCTCGTCGTCATGCGCAACAAGACTATGTACTTGGTCCCATATTCAAGGAGATTCCTATTGAGCTTCCAGCTCTATACCCTCGTCTGGAAGACCATTGTCTCCTTTACGAAGGTGGCCTTGATTGGAGGAACTGGAAGACGAATCGTCCCCACCGACGCTGGCCCACGGTGGGATCGAAGTGGCAAGAATGGTATCATCGAGTTGTCTCTAGTAGGACTCTGGACCTTCAAGAACTCTGCCTCCTCGATGCCCTTCGGTTATCCAGGTTAACCATTTCAGAGGACCCCTTTTTAGTTCCTGCTGCTCTTTGCTTTTGGAATTTTGTTTTTAATTTCTTCCAATTCAGATATGGGATGATGGCCCCTACTGTGCTTGACATTTGCCATCTTTTAGGATTATCTCCCATTGGAACTCTCATTGGACCAGATTATCCTGACCTAGCAGTCCCTTTTTCCCTCTCCTCTCTGAACTCATCCTATAGTGACTTTGTCAAGGCTGAGAATAGAAGGGAGGGTCCTGTGACCGATAGGGAATTCTTTTCTTTCTTATTATATTGGCTTTGCAAGTTCCTTTTCTGCACTTCTTCTCAAAGAATTATGCATGAATTTGCCTCTCTTGCCAAGCCCTTGTTTTACAGAAAATGGTGGCTTTAGCCCCATACGTTCTAGGTCACGTATACAGAGCCTGCTCTCTTTTTTGTGAGAAACCCTTAGATGTCAATCAAGGGGGACCGATTTGGATTCTTCAGCTTTGGCTTTTTGCTTATTTCCCCGAGTTACAATCCAAATGCCTTAAATTTTTTGAACCAAACCCTCCTACTCATGGCATGAGACTAGCCAATGCTTCTCTTTATCCTTCTACTTTTGCTTTTTACTTCTCTTTCTTCCACCAACTTTCAGCTTCTCCTCTTTCCTGCTGCTTTCGTCCCTTCGAACCCATTACTATTGGCCCACTTTGGTTGAAGAATTTCCTAAGTGATAGGCTCTGTGCTTTACCTGTTCACAAGGATATATGGGCCTCCATTTTAATTCCCAGAGAATTATTCATTGAGACCATGGACCCCAGAGCTTACAAATGCATTACTGAGCCCTATTGTCCTGCACAATTTGCTAGACAATTTGGCTTTACTCAGGGGGTCCCAATACCTCTCTGTAGTAACACCAATCTAAGTCTTACCACGAGGGATGTAAAAGTTCGAAGGTCCAGACTGGAAGAGGCAACTTCCAAATTTATACAGGACTTGATCGATTTTGAGTATATCCCATTCCTTCCCCAAGGTAACATTTTGAAGAGATACCAAAATTGGTGGGTGACCAATATGGAAGTGCACCTGGCCATTCCCCCTCAAGACCTACTGACGGTGTTAGATGTACCCAAGCCCAAAGGAGCTGGAGCTGCTACTTTTTCCACTATTCTGACCACTCCAGTTCCTGTGTCTGCCTCTACTTCTAGAGTTACTCGGGCCACCTCGAAGAAAGGTATATACTCTCATCTCTTCTCTTTTACCTTCTTTATAATGCTTTCAGTCTTATCTTTAGTTCTTCCTTTTGTGAAGGTGGTATAGGTATCTCACAGGGAGATTCTCCTCAAAAGATTCAAGCTCTAAATCTCCTCAAAAGCAAACAGCAACAAAATAAAAGGAGACTTTTACTTGAGCCTGAGAAGAAAGTTTTTGAGGTGCAAGCAGAAGAAGAAGAAGAAGAAGAAGCAGAAGAAGAGTTAACCCAAGAGCAAGAGTCCCCCCTAAAAATAAGGAAAATAGTGGTCGTCCCTTCTTCTGGCTTGGTTCAAGATCCCATGCATGAGACAATGGTCAGAGTGGAGGAACTAACTTCTGAAGAATCTGAATCCCAAACTGGAGAGAAAGAAGTTGAGGAAGAACATTCAATGCCTGCACAAAGAAAAAAGAGAAGGAAGATGACTGCCTCTCCTTCTGATTTTGTTGAAGACCCTATACATGAGGCAGCTGCTAAGGCAGTGGAACGAGAGCATTCCAAGGCCATAATTGTCTTTGAGAGAGCTGAGAAGAGACGACAGCAGCAATTCTTAAGAGACGAAGCTGCTGCTGCTGATGCACTTCAAAGGGATGCTGCAAGAAGACAACACGTTGCTGATCACTACCCTCTTTGAAGCTCTCCTACTGCTACTGTCACTTCTGAAACAAGTAACTTCTTTAAAGCCTCTACTGTCTTTCCTTGTTAATCTTGTGGGTATTGAGCTTGGACATCACTTTGTCCTTCTCTTCTTTTTGCAGCAACAAATCCTGAGCTTACTCTTTCAATGAGAACTCTCTCAGTTTCAATTGAGGCTGATCAGATGCAAAATGTGAAAACCATTCAGATAATACTCCCACTTCCTAGGCCTATATTCAATGTATCCTCCTTGAGGCCAAGCATTCCTGTATCTCTTTCTTTTGGATTGAATCCATATCTCCCTTTCTTATCTTTGGATCTACCTTTATTCAATTCTTTTCCGAGCCTTGCTTTTTCCCTTCCCCCTAAGGAAATTCCAACTATTACTCTATCTCAGATGATAGCTGATTCCCCAAAAGAGGGTGCTGGTGGCTCTCCAACCCATGGTTTATTACCTTTATCTACTTCCAGCCCTTCTTCCCTTGACATATTGGTGGCTAGGACCATAGAGACTGTTGAAAATGTTCCATCCATTTCTCCTATCCCTATGTAATCCTCTGTGTCTTCTACCACTACTCTTTCTGCACACCTCATGTTCATAGACGAAGTAGATGTCTTCGAAGCAGGACTAGCTAGTCTCTTCGACATAGCCTCTACCTCTCCAATAACTAATGATAAGGCTGAGCCGTTGGTACTAGCTAACTCCCTGTTAGAAATTCTTGAGAGCTCTTCTTCCTCCAATAGGAAGCCTTTTGCACCTCTGATGGATTTAGACAGCTGCCTGGAATTACTGATATCTTTTTCAAGGATTCCTTTCGAGGCTTTACAAAGGCCTATAATAAGAAATGGCTTCCTGCAGTGCTGCAAAGCTGTTAAGCAATCCAGCATGACTATCTCAAGTCATCTATCTCAGGCAGCAGCTACTATTGACTTTTATATCAACATTTGTCATACTGCCAAGGTTGCAGAGGAGAGATTAACGAGAGATCAGAGCTTTGTTTCCGCAGTACATTCTGAAGTCTCAGTGCTGAAGGAACAACATTCCTCTGTCTCCCATTTTCGAACTCAACTACTGGAGAAGAAAGCTCAACTTGAGAAGGAGCTGTCTGCAGTGAATCAAGCCTTAATTTGAACTGACACAAAATTACAGATCACCAACCAAGGATTGGCCGATCGAAAGCAAGAAATGACCACGGCCATTCAGTTGGCTCCCTCATTTAAGAGTAGAAAGTCTGTTGTAAAAGAACAATTAAGGCATTGTAATATTTTTGGGCAAATTTATGGCAGAATGTATTTAACTCTTTATGAAGAAAAACAAATTCTGATTTATCATTTGAGTACTCTTGTGTTCTTTTGCTTGACATTCATTCTACTCCTTGTGTTTCCCAGATAGTTGGAAAATAAGGCTTCAAATATCTGCCATTGATCTTTTTGGGATGTATGTATCTATTCAAATTTCTCAAATGGTATGCCCCAAAAGGAAGGACTCTATGAATTTGATATGGTCCTTCCCAGTTAGGTGACCATTTACCAAACTTATGGCTTTTAATACCTATTTGGAGTATAGTTTTCCACACCAAATCACTTTTATCAAAGCCAATGTGATTGACTTTCTTATTGTAAATTTTGGCTGCTTTCTTCTTTTGAAAGAGAATACTATTTAATGCCAGAATTTTGGCCTCATCTATTCCTTCTAATTCCAAGCATATACTCTGATGGTATTGCTTTGAATCTAGCTGGTCTTGGCATCTTACCCTCAAAGACTTAACATTAATTTTCACAGGCAATACAGCATCATGCCCATACACCAAGGCATAAGGAGTAACTCTTGTGCTTGACCTTGGAGAAGTTTTATAAGCCCACAATACATCCAACAACAAGTTATGCCAATCCCTAGGATTGTCTTCCACAACCTTTTGTATTCCTTTCTTCAAGGACTTATTGGATGATTCAGCCTGGCCGTTAGCTTGTGCATAATAGGGGGTGGAATTAATAAGGCTAATTCCAAACTCAGCCACAAAAGACCTCACCATTTTTCCATCAAACACAATCCCATTATCAACAGTTATGGTTTGCGGGATGTCAAACCTATGGATCAAATCCCTGATGAACCCAATGACCTCAGTCTGGTCTACAACCTTGTATGGCTTAGCTTCGACCCACTTGGTGAAATAATCAGTAGCTACCAAAATGAAACAATGATGCTTCGAAGAGGGTGGGTGTATTTTTCCCATCATATCCATGGCCCATTCTCTGAATGGCCAAGGCTTTACTACTGCATGCAGGTCAGTTATGGACACATGCCTTATTGTACCATGCTTTTGACATGCCTGGCAACCCTTTGCATATTCTATGCAGTCTTTAAGGATAGTTGGCAAATAATAGGAATGTCTTCGAAGCATCCATCTCATTTTTACACCAGGCTGATGTGCACCACAGATGCCTTCATGAACCTCAGCCATAGCTGTTAATGCTTCTTTTGGTCCTAAACATTCCAACAATAGACCATCTCTCCCCTTTTGTAGAGATCATTGTTATATATGATGTATTGCATAGATTGTAATTTGATTCTTCTGCTGGCCTTTGAGGATGGGCCAGCTAAGTACTGTATTATTGGATGCTTCCAATCTTGTTCCTGTAAATCATTATGATTGACTTCCAGGACCATATTCCTTTTATTTAAGGGTGGTATAGATTTCTGGTATGTTGTTTGGCTTATGTCCCGTTGGGTACCATCCTTCCTCTTAAAATTCGAGGCTTTCTGAGCTACATCATTAGCTCTATTATTCAAGAATCTTGGAACATGAGTTACATTTGCTATTTGAAATTGAGAGAGCAAATGTAATGTGACAACATAATATGGCAGCATGCTTATACTTTGACATTTGAAAATCCCTTTCACTTGGTTAACCACCAATTGAGAATCTCTAAATATGTCAACTGTATGTACTTGTAATCCAATAAGAATTTCCAATCCCACTATCAAGACTTCATATTCAACTTGATTATTAGAACAAATAGTTTCATCCACTTTGAAACCATGTGTGGTTTCTATTCCTTGTGGTGACTTAATCACTATACCAATTCCAGTTAGGCCATTGGTTTTCGATCCATCGAACTACATTTGCCATGGCTCGACACTAGCCATACCAAGTTCCATTATCTCTTGACTCTCTGTTTGAGATGGATGGTCTGCCAAAAAATTGGCTAAAACTTGTCCTTTCACTGCCTTTTGGGGAACATATTCTAAGTGAAATTCTGATAAGGCTAATACCCATTTGCCAATTCTTCTCCTCAACATAGGTCTAGATAACATATATTTAACCAAATCTGTGGTTGCAATTACCAAGACAGTTGTAGGCAAAAGGTATTATCTTAATTTCATTGCAGCAAAATACAGCGCAAGGCAAAGCTTTTCTACAGCTGAATATTTACATTCACAGGAATTTAAAAACCTACTAAGGTAATAAATAGCTTGCTCCTTGCCTTCTTCATTGTCTTGGGCTAAGAAAGCTCCCAATGAATCTTCTGCTGCAGCTATATACAACTTCAAAAGCTTAACGCTATTTGGTGGCATCAGTACTGGAGGGTTGGCCAAGTAGGCTTTGATTCCTTCGAAAGCAATTTGATGCTTCGCTGTCCATACAAATTCCTCTTCATCTTTCAACCTTAATAAGGAAGAAAATACTTTAGTTTTCCCTGCAGTGTTAGAAATGAATCTTCGAAGAAAATTAACCTGTCCAAGGAACTTTTGTAATTCTTTCTTACTTAATGGAGGTCTGGCTTCAATGATGGCTTTGGCTTTATTCTGATCAATCTGTATTCCTTTCTTGTGTACTACATAGCCCAAGAAGTTTCCAGATGATACGCCAAAAGCACACTTAAGAGGATTAAGCTTCAATTTAAACTTTCTCATTCTTTCAAAGGTTGCTTCTAGGTGAAACAGATGTTCCTCCATGGATTGGGATTTAACTACAATGTCATCAATATAACACTCTAAATACCCTCCAATAAGGTCATAAAAGATAGTGTTCATAGCCCTCTGATATGTGGCCCCAACATTTTTTAGGCCAAATAGCATTTTAACTCATTCGAAGGTCCCAATATTCCTAGGACATTTGAATGCTATCTTGTGAACATCCTCCTCCGCAATGCAGATTTGGTTGTAACCAGAGTGCCTATCCATCATTGATAAAATTTGATACCCTGCTGAATGCTGAACTGTCCACCAGCAAATCTACTATAGGCATAGAATATTCATCTTTTGGAGTTGCTAGATTTAGGTTTCTAAAATCGATGTATACCCTCATTTTGCCATTCTTCTTAACTACAAGCACAATATTAGATAGCCATTCAACATACATGGCTGTCCTGATAAATCCTGCCTTGAGTAGTCTAAGAATTTCTTCCTTAACTTTCTGGATCACTTCTGGACCCATTCTTCTTGATTTTTCTTTGTATGGCTTGAAGTTAGGCTTCATAGGAAGCCTATGTTCCACTAATGACCTATCCAATCCTGGTAGTTCATTATAAGACCATGCGAAACAATCTTTATATCTCCTCAGTATAACCAACAACTGGTTCATGTCAAGAGTATTCAACCGAGCACTTATATAAATGGGTTGTTGTACAGAACCTTCCCCTAAATTTATTTCTTCTAAGGGGTCTTGTATCTGAGTACTTACTGGAACTCCTTCTTTGATTCCTTCTGGCTTCGAAGCAATCTCCTTGCTGCGTTCTATTCTCAGGTTCTTTGATTCAACCTCTTTACCCTCCTCCTCATAGACGAAGTCTGTCCACAAGGCTTCTTCTTCCTGTATTTCTTGGACTTTTGTCTCTATGTCCAATGCACAGTATTTATCAAGGGTCAAAACTTTGGCTTGTTGCTGCTCCTGGTTGTAGCCAATTATCATGACTTCTTTCTCTTACTCCCGCACTTTCTAGACTATTGACTTTATATCCAATATTGAAAACTTAATTAAAGCCAAAGACTTGGCTTCTGGTGCTTCATCTTGCTGCCTATAACCAGGCATCATTGTCATCTTTAACGACCACCTCTTCATCAGCACTCTCCTGAACTAAGTGCTTCAAGTGTGTCACTTCCTCATCAGCCGTTACTTCGGCTAAGCTATCAGATTTTATCAGTATACTGAGCGGTGTCACTCTCTAAATATACAACTTGGCTTTTGCAAAATCTGCGCAAGCTACGAAAGGTTAAGGATCTGCATCAATTTCCTCCGTCTCCCCATTGCCTAGAGCCATTATCATTTTTTGATGCAAAGAGGAAGGCACACATTTGTTAGTGTGGATCCAATCTCTACCAAGTAAAGCATTGTACTTCTCATTGCTGTCGATGACGGAAAACGCCGTCATGCAGTCCCTGGTTCCCACACTCAGGTTGATGGGTAGAATTCCCTGGGCCATCTGTTTGTCCCCAGCAAAACCAGTAATGGTTGTATTGGTTGGGATTAACCTGGGATTCTTTTTCCCTAATTTCTTCAAGGAAGATTTCGGTAGTAAATTCACCGCTACCCCATTATCCACTAAGACTCGGTTCAACTGTATCCCATCGAAGAAGGCCTTAATATACAAAGGCTTAACATGTTGTGTCATAAAATTCGAGGGATATTCAAAAGGATACGAGAGGTTAATGCTTACCACTTCTTCACTCTCATACTCAATTTCCATTGGGGGTAACCATTCCGGAATTATCTTGTACCATACTCACTTGTGAGTTTTCACCAGAGATTGGAATTAGGTCAATTTCTTGCCCCTCTTGATTCTTATCTCCAGCTTGGAATTCATGCGGTAGTATGTGTACCATGTTCACTGACACCGAGCCAAATTGGATGGCCGACTGTGTCTGCTTCTCCTTTTGGCCACCTTGTTCAGTCACTCCAAAAGCATCCTGCATGCCGCTTTCTAGTACTTTATCTTTTGAATGGTCTATCACGACTGGTTTTTCAACCAGGAACGTTTGTTCAGCCATGAAGTCTTCGAACATTTCTTCCTCAACCATTTCTTTCTTTTGGCTTAAACCAACTTCCGTCTCTGGTTCGCTGTCACTTTCCATTAGTGCCTTCTTTAATCCCGCTAAACTGGACTTCTCCCTGGCACTTAGTTCAGAATGAACTTTGGTCAACTATTTTATGTTGCAACCCATTTTGCCTTGTAGAGTTGGTTTTGGAGTAGGGTCTGATTTTGGATTCTTCTTTCCTTTTGTCTGTGCCAATAAAGAATTCTCTCCATTTTCTTTCAGGTCTCGTTGGTACTGAGTGTATCTACGCTGAATTTTTCTCCTTTGTGATCTAGAAATCACGGGGACCATATCTAGTTCCTTTGTTTTTGGGTGCTTAAGTAAGACCCAATTGTTCGGAGCCACCAAAGGAGGTCTGACCATCCTATCTTGGTTTCCAACAACCTCTCTCTAGGTAGACACTTCCCTAGGTTTGTTCTGCATTACAAACCAGTCTGGGACCCCAAGTACCCACGAACTTACTGACCCTGCCGTGGAACTACTTCCTTCTTCCTTTGAAGCTTTCCTTGAAGCTAGTCGCGAAGGCCACTGCTTGGTCCTGACTTCATGCTTTGGGCCTAACTCCGGCCTTCGATGAAGGTGTCCACTTTCTGTCTTGCGTGAGGCTAGTTTAGGGGACCAATCTCTGGTTTTAATCCCATAAACTGGACTTCTCTCCAATCTCCTCCCAGTATGGCTGCTCTTCGTTTTGTAATAATTAGCTGCCATGGATTCATGTAAAGGCTTCTTGCTTTTGAAATGCATCTTATCAACTGTTAGTTCAACCCTCAAGGGCTGTTGCCTGACGCTAGATGGATATGGCCTTTTATTGTAAGCATTGGTTGGTTTAGGACGTCTCTGCACATCCTTGTAGTACTGCTTCCCATCAGTCAGGAGTCCTTTCAACCATTTGTAGCTTAGTCTGCACCTAGGACACATCCTCTGCATTACAGCTGCTTCTAAGGAATCGTCATCCAATACTTCTTCCTCAGAGTCTTCCCTCTGGTGTGAGAAACCTTGTCCAATAGCTGGTAGATCTCTAGTGTCTTTCTTGATTGCTGTCTGGTTGGTCACATGCATCTGTACATTGACTTCTTCCAATTCTTTCAAAGACAGGCTCTGAAAATCTGGCATAATGACATTGGCTGCCACCTCTCCAATTTCTGGAAATGGATTACTGTCGATCTCCATGGCCTTTTCAGCTTTGACTGGGAATTTCAAACTCCCTTTCCGAATTTGTTCTTGGATCCTGTCTCGAAAAACAACACAATTTTTAGTCGAGTGAGACCAAGAATTATGCCATTTACAATATATTTTTCCTTTAAGTTCATCAAGAGATGGAATTTTAACCTCTTTTGGTAACTTAAGGAAGTTGGCCGCAAGCAAATGATCAAAAATGTCATCTGCCTTAGTTAAATCGAAAGAATATTTCCTGTGGAGATCTTTCTTTTTAAATTGTTGGTCAATTGTCGTATCCTTATGAATTAATGCTTCACAGATCATAGGCTCTTTCCCCACAATCTCTGCTGCATCAAACTCATAGTTAGGATCTTTGTAGTATGTTTTATATGATGCATTATTTCGATCTTGCTCTTCTTCTAGTAATGCTTCATATCTAGATACTTTATATGTCAGTTCCACTAAGTCCCTGAACTCTGTTGAGTCAAACTTCTTTCGAAGCCTAAATTCTAAGCCATTTTGAGCCAATCTTACGAATTCTGGCTCTGGCAAAATGACTCTACATTTATTTCGAGCCCTTTTAAATTTGGCAATAAACTGAGTAGCCTTTTCTTCAGGCCTTTGACTCAACCTTGCCAAGTCTGCCATGGAAACTTCTGGCTCCAATTGGAAAAATTGGGCCTGAAATGCCTCTTCCATTTGTTACCAAGTTTGGATTGAGCCAGGTATAAGGTTAATGTACCATACAAATGCTCCCCCAGTTAGAGAATTTGGGAACAGCCTTAGCTTCATAAAATCATTATTAGTGAATTCACCGCATTGAGCAGCGAATCTAGCGATATGCTCTACTGTTGACTGGTTTCCATTCCCATAAAAAAGGGTGAAATCTGGTATTCTGAAACCTCTTGGGTATTCATGTACCCTATCTATCCATTCTGGGTAGGGTTTTCTGTATACAGGAGTCTGGACCCCCCGAGCCATTGGTCCACACATCTCCCTAACGATGTCAGCAATTTGGTCCCTAGGGACCATATTTTGTGCCTGTTGAATCACCGCCGGAGGAACAAACACAGGATTTGGTGGACAAACTTGTGCTTGTGGTCTTCTTGGTCCATAAAGTGGTATATTTGGGACTGGTTGTTCCTGTGGTGCAGGTTACTGTTGGGGGTGTGGGTAACCCCTTTGAATTTGTCCTACGAAAGGACTTGCGAAAGGTGTTGGAACTGGTGTTGTGTCTCTTCCATTTGTAGGAAAACCTTCTAACCCTCCGGGTATAAATTCGAATAAGGGATTAGTGAACCCCCTTGTGCCAGGTATGGCTTCGAACATGGGATTCGAAACCATTCTTATGCCATTTCCTTGTACTGGGCCAGTTCCACCAAATTGCATGGCTTCAGTGTTAAGTACTGAGACATTTTGACCTACAACGGGCCTTGGAACAGGTTCGTACCAAGACTGAGGTGATGGTCTTTCATGGTTCTGATTACTAGTTTGTCCATTAGAATGTCCATTAACTTGCATAGGCTGTTTATCTCTAGCCAATCTTTGCTAAGGGACATTCGAAATTTCCTCCATGTGTCTTGCGTTTGTTAGTTGGTAGTTATTCATTCGATCCAAAAAGGATGTTGCCCACCTTTCCATTGTGTTCATTAATTGCTGTCCCATTGCATCTATTAAGCCACCCCATGGATTCACTGGCTGAGTATATGGGACAGTGGATGGTTCAATTTCTTGGTCTCGTTCAATATTACGAACAAATGGTATTTGTTCTAAAGTATTGGTCTGTTCGACCATAGGTTCCGATAAAATAGGAGTTTTCACAGGATGTGTTATCACATTATCCTCTGGATTAGGTATCTCTGCCTCTTATTCCACGCCTTCTTCCAAGCGTTCATTTTCTCCTTGTCTCTTACGTTTAGCCATTTTAAATGTAGTCCCATCGGGCGTGCCAAAAATATATGTTGGCTTTTTGGCTTTCGAAGGTTATTATTGTGATTGCGAGCGTGCCAGGAAGGATCAATTTAGTCCTTACAGAAATTTAATTGCCAACCAATTATCAGACGACTGTGTTTTAGATCTCTCAACCTCAATGAAGAGGACTTTTACTGGTGGCTTGATTTAGGAGAATTTAAACAGAATACCAATCAAATAAAGAAAATCTGAAACATTTCACTAGAATGAAAAACTTACAATGATTCGAAGCGGCAATCTATTTGAAACTACTCCTATCAATGAAAATGCAGTGCAGAATTTGAAGTACTGGAATGTAAAGAACAGGGTATGTAAAAGTAAAGTAGAATAAGACTGGTTTTTTAGATTTGAGTCCGGGGGCTTTTTCCAGGGCCTTCTCTACTATTTATACTGCTCAAAGATGACAGTCGAACTGTATGTCCAACTGTCGAACTGCTCCCCCATGATCGCTGATTATGTAGCCTCAAGATTAGCTCCACTATGCCATCATTTGCAGTTAAGCTTCCCTTCTAAATTTGAATTTAAATAAGAGTAACCGCTGATGCCACATCACCTTGCATCACTTTATTGATCCACTGCTACTCAGATCTCATAACAACCAATATCAACTGCCACGTGTACGATCAGGATCGAAGACTTGAATGGTCTCCCTATATGACCCTTACTTTGCCACTCGTCGAATTATAATTGGCTTGTACAAAATATGCAGCCAACAAGTTGTTATTTGAAAGATAAGTTGTTGAAAAAAATTTTGAAAGTTAAAAATTTGTTTGATTATGAGTTTTAAAAATAATTTTTTTATGATTTATAGTTTTTTTTTTTTTAGTTTAATAGATGGGTGTGAGAGAAAATTTAATTAATTGATGTGTTGAGTGTGAGAGAATGAGAGAAGAGAGAGAAAATATGATTGATTAATTTATTTATAATAATAATAATAATAAGAGAATGAGAGAGGATAGAGGAAATTGAGTTTTGAATTGTATGTTAAAAACTAGTTAACCAAACAATTTTTTCATCAAAATCATGTTTTAAAAATCAAACCAAACAATAACTTATAAGATCTCCCATATTTATGTGGAAAAATTGTTGAGAAATTATTTTCTAAGGAGTGTATGGCATTTGGCTTGAATGATTGTTTTATTTTTTTTGTTGTAATGACATGATTAATAAAATTATTTGATAAGAATGATAAATTATTTTTTTAAAGTATATATTTTTCTATTCTAGCTCATTGTCGGTAGTTGATTACTGAAAAAGTTATTGGAGGTGGCTAGTGGCGACTAATGGTAGTAGTGATATGGACAAATTAGATTAGGTGAACAAATAAATGACACTAGACCAATAGAATGGACAAATATGTGATGTAAATAAATGGACATATAAGTAGGAGTAATATGTTCTTCCATATTATTATTATTATTATTATTATTATTATTATTATCTTTATAACTCTAAAAAAGAGAACTTGAGATTTAGGGGCCGTTTGGAAACAGATTATTTTAGTAACTTTTTTATTGTTTGGCTAAAATATGGGATGGAAAAAACTACTTCCACCATCCCAAAACATTAGTCCCTTTTGGAGAATTTAATTTTTTTTAATAGTACAATTATTTCACTTTCTACAACTACTCTTTGGTAATACATTTTTTTAAGAGTATCAATTGTCATGATTATATTTTTTGTATTGTTAATGAATTTAAAAGAATGACAAAATAAGAAATTTATGTTATTTCAATCATTGATTTTTGAAAAGATTCTAATATTTTAAAATAATAAAAAATGAAATAAGGAATTAATATGTTGGGATAGATGGAATAATACATTTTTGATAACTTTTTATTTTTTTATTAAATGATGTGTAAAACGTAAAGTGAATGAAAAGAAAATTGACTTTTCAATATTTGTTCGCCTTTTGACCTTTTTAATGACTTTCTAATTTTTAGACTAGTTTGGCCTATTTTGAAAAGTGACTTTTTCCTTTAATTTATTGGCTTATCACGAAAAAATGTGTTAAAAAATAGAGAAATGAGATGATTTAAATAAACTAATAAAGTGTTTTTATTTATTTATTTATTTATTTTTCTCTTCTCAAATAGGCATTTTTTAACATGTCAAACCGCTTATTATTTTAAAAATTTCAAAATTTTATATAACCAAAGTGCCCCATTTATGAGCTGGTTTGTAAATTTGATTTTTTAACTTTTTAATTATTTTAATTTGAATAAAAATTCTTTATTTGAAATGATAATTAATTTGATGATTATAAAAAAAATAATTATAATTTAAATATTTTATTTTATTTTATAAACCATTTGAATTTATTTGGCTTATTTTAAGAAATGAGTTAAAAGCCACTTCTTCACTTTTAACCCATTCTTCTCTCTCACAAAAAAAAAATTTAAAAAAATAAAAATAAAAATTTAACCATTTTTCAAAATACCTCTTTATTTTTTATTCCTATTTTAACCAAGTTCCAAACATATTTGTCATAGTCGTTAAAAAAAAAAACATATTTATAATGACATCTATTCCAGATCAAGTATGTGGATCTCATTTGAATAAAAAAAAAAAGGTACGTGGATCTCACGACAGGCCCAGGCCGACCTCCCAAGACCAGCAGCAAGGATCCTCTCCTTGGATTTTTTTGCTTGCCTCCTTACTTGGTGGGCCATTAGGCTCATTTTTGTCTAATTTTGGTGATCTGGTACGTTCATGTTTAAGATTTATTGCGTATATCATATCTGTAAAATATTAAATTAATCAAATATCAAAAATCATGTGTTTAGATTATCGAACTACAAATTATTTATCAAAAAAAATTTAATAAATAGTTATTTTAACATGTGATTTCTGATATCCGATCGACTTGATTTTTACAAGTACAATATTTTCGACAAATCTTAAAATGTGAATAATTCGAATTATCAAAATTGAATCTAAAAGTAAACCCAATAACCCACCAAATAAAAAGTAAGGAGAGGATCCAAAGGAGAGGATCCTTGCTCTCTCAGGACCAGCCACCTGCCTCTTTCCACCACTGCACCTATTCTTGCAATCCACATATCCATTATTCTTGCAACTCACCCCCCACCCCACCTAACTCCTCCACTCCTCCGTCGCGAGCCGCCAGTTCACCACCCTCGATTCCCTCCCCTCCTCCTCTTCCACCGCCCACCAATCAAATATATACTGCATATCACTTTACACTTTAGATACAAGTTTAAACAATCAATTTCTTCCATCTCTGCCGCAAGGCAAGCTCTCTGTGGCAAGAAATCTTCGGTTCTGTTCCAAATTTACTATTAAAAAACTCCCCAATTTCTGTTCCTTTCTTCTCCACCCTGTTTTGCTTCTCTCTATGTATACACACACACACACACACACATACCCAGAGGGAGACAGTGTTAACTGTTCAGAATCACTTTGATTGATCGATTAACTTAGTTTCAATGGCGGAAATGGGAGTTTCAGAGCAAGTAATATACTTACATGGCGACTTGAACTTGAAGATTGTCAAAGCTTGCAACCTACCCAACATGGACTTATTTTCCGAGCACTTCCGCCGCTCCTTAACTCTCTGCGATTCCTGCACCGCCAATCCCGGCGGCGGCAAAGAGAAGGGTTCAGACGATAAGAGAATAGAGCACCACTCGAAGATCATCACCAGCGACCCTTACGTGAAGGTATGTGTCCCCCAAGCCACACTGGCTCGAACTCGTGTAATCCCCAACACTCAGAACCCTAATTGGAACGAGCGCTTCAACATCCCCTTAGCTCACCCCACGCTGAATTTGGAGTTCCAACTTAAGGACAATGACTTGTTCGGAGCTCAGCTGATCGGAAAAGTTCTGATTCCGGCCGAGAGAGTACTTACCGGCGAATTCATCAGCGGGTGTTTTCCGGTGACCGGTTCGCCGAAACCCAATACGGAACTCTACCTAGAAATGAAATTCACACCCTGTGATAGAAATCGGCTGTACCGGCACGGTATTGCGGCTGATCCGAAGCATAAGGGTGTGAGACACACTTACTTTCCGTTGAGAAAAGGTAGTTCTGTGAAATTGTATCAAGATGCTCATGTTAGCAAGAATTCTAAACTTCCTGAGATTGAATTGGATGATGGGATGGTTTTTGAACATGGAAAGTGTTGGGAAGATATGTGTCATGCTATATCAGAGGCTCACCATATGATATACATTGTTGGTTGGTCGATTTATCATAAGGTGATGTTGATAAGAGAGCCTACTAGGCCGTTGCCGAGAGGTGGGGATCTGAATTTGGGTGAATTGCTCAAGTATAAATCCCAAGAAGGGGTGAGAGTTTTGTTGTTGATTTGGGATGATAAGACTTCACATGATAAATTCTTCATTAAGACGGTCAGAATCCTTTCTTTAATTCATACTTTACTCTGTTTTTCCATTCAATTTTGTGTACTTGTTGGACTATCCACTTAATTGTGCTATTTTGCTTGCTTAACATTTAAGTTTTTGTGGTAATCTTCATGTTATGGTTTCCATTATGATTCTTCAAACGCCATTTTTCACATTTGTTTAAAAATGTAATTTCTAGAATTGTTTAGCTTACATTCTTAAAAATTTTAAAAATTAAAAAATTAAAAATTAAAAAAAAAACATTTTACAAGGGTTGTATTCTGGGTGTTCTGTTCAAGAGTAATTTGAAAGCATTTTCTGCTTGTTATGAAAGTGCACAGTGTTAAACTTTGCATGCAATATGATACCAATTCTCACAATTGGGATATTCAAAATAAGAATTGAGATATATCCATTCTAATGCTTAAGTTTGGATGACATCATTAAAAACTAAAATCAATGTTTCTATGTCAATTTGAATTTTAAAATTTTCCTTTTAAGTGTTTTTGAAATAATGATATGTTGATGAGGTTATTTCTAAATGGACATCTCCATTCCATTAATGTAATGGAGAGGAGGATCTGGATCCGGCTAATTGATATTGTTATGGATCAGATGAAATCATTAGTAGATCAATATATAGTAATCTATTGAAGAAATTTGAAAGCCTTGATAATGATTGCCTATTTGTAGTTGAAACACAAGATATAAGAAAAAGAGAATGTTTTTTAATCATTGAGTGAGCTTGGAGTAGGATATGCAGATGGTACAAGTAGTTTGATGAAGTATAAGTTAGTAACAATGTTCATTTGAACAGTTGTGTCACTGTACTTTATGTAAATCATATTCTCTTGGCTCGGTAAACATTTTTACACATTGTGTTTGCATTAAAAAATACATGAATGAGTCATTTGATTCAGAATAACAAGGAATTATAGTTAACAAGGGTTTTAATATCTCCATTTTGTTTCAATATAATTATGCCTAATGTGTAATCATAGGTTTTATTTTTATTTATTCTGGTGAACATGTAAAATTGGACATCATGTTGGAATTTTTTCTGTAAAACCAATTTGGAAGGTTTCAAAATCTTCCCCCTTTTTACTTTTAATATATTTTCCTTGATAACAAAATTTCTAAGACAGCTGAGAATTTTTAATTTAATCTTGAAATACCATTGGTAAAACACTGAGAATTCTTTTAATTAGTTCAAAGCTTCAAATTTCATTTTGAGTAATTGTAAGTATCATAGTTGTTTCCTTATGTACACAACTCAATTCTCTTTGTTTGCCATTTATTTACTGAATTATGGTTGAAGTTGTTGAGAAAGTAACCGTATAATGCAGGGGGGATTAATGCAAACGCATGATGAGGAGACCAAGAAATTTTTCAGGCATTCATCTGTAATGTGTGTGTTGTCACCTCGTTATGCTAGCAGTAAGCTTAGCTTCCTCAAACAACAGGCATGCTTTATTCCTTTATCCATTATGTTGCTTCATTATAAAAACATTGTTCATCTTCTATATATTTGGTCTCTTTCCCCACTAAATGTATTCACTGCTGCGGTCTAAGTCGTACTTCAGTCAGGTAATGATTAAGTTGTATAGTTATTATATGTCCATCCTCCTTGTCAAGGGAGGTTTAATATCAATCCTTTTAGTGGGAAATTTATTCTCTCTCTATCTTTCTCTGCATTAGGGGTGGGATTTGTGTCGAGTCAGGTCGTGTCATAGCAAATTTGTGTCAGAATGCCCTCAACAAATGTGTCAACCCAAAGATGACTCGGAAAAACAATTAACACATGTTTGCCCTGTTCAACAGATGGTGAAGGGTTCAATCAAAGGTTTTGCTTGAGCTAGGAAAAAAAATCATATTAAAAAGAACTTTTAAAATTAATGAATTGGTGAACAGTATGTGCATTTCAGCATATATATTGACAGAGCATAATATTATTGCATAAAGTAAAATTGTGTTAGAATTTACCATCACCTACCACCACCTACTCCTCACCTACTCCTCACCTACTACACTCACCCTCTCCTATATACCTACTACACTCACCCTCTCCTATATAATGAGCCACTCACCATTTGTAATAAACATCAATCATATATCAATCAATAATACATCAATTTTAACATGGTATCAGAGCAAGGTTAACAACTTAGTCATTCTGCTTCACCGGCGGGCGGCAGTCTCGCCTTGGCCGCCCGCCGGACCTCTACACATACCTTTCATCCGCTGCCACAAATCCCATAACTGAATCATCGGAATAGTCGCCGTCGTCCACGGCTTCACCGGCGAATCGAGCTGGCTCATTCAGCTCACCTCCGTCCTCTTCGCCAAGTCCGGCTTCGCCACTTGCGCCATCGATTTCTTCCATGCACACAGCATGTTTGCCTGCCCTTTGTTAATGAGTTCAAGGATGCAAGGACACCCAATACACAAGAAAATGGAAGAGATATGGCAACCGCGCTGGTACCCATTTTTTTTTCCAACCAGAAGCTGCTCAAGAAAACAAAAGTAGGCAAGCATGCTGACAATGACGAGAACAGGCACTTCCTGCCAAACCCTGTATCCATTAATTTCCATCTGCGGGGTTCTATTTACTCCAGTACTTGGATTTCGAACACTTCGAATCCGTAAAAGTGTGACTGGTAAGTTTTGAACCTCTTGCCTGCACACATCACAGATCTTGTTACCTTTGATGCTACACCATTTCACAGCACATTCTTGGTGAGCCAATGCAAGTTCGCCTTTACAACTGCACTCCATCTTGAGGGTCTCACCACCTTCACATAACTCGACCAAACAAATTCTACAAACAGCCTCTTCTTCAGGTATATCCTCAGGATCTGCTTCATTGTTTTCTGCACACGATCTTAGCATTAGAATTGACAGTCATCTCATTTCAAGCACAAACAGAGAAATTCGAGGCCATGTTCTGGGTAGCTGGACGGGAAGAAGATGCCATGTTATGGTTGCTGAGTGTTTCAGAGATGGGTTGGTTACAGAGTGTTTACAGAGTGTTACCAGTGTATCTCTCTCAGCCCACGAAGAGTTTTTCAGAGGTTTCAGACTGGTTTGATTTCCACATGTTCTCTCAGCCTCCGCCTTCATTTATATAGCACATGACGAAGAGGCCGGCACGCGCACTGTCGATCACGTGCATCGCCGCGTGTCTGGCGCGCCTTTTGATGGCACGTTTTTTTATGGATTGGGCACGTCTTTTGATGGCACGCCTTTTTATGGATTAGGCACGCCTTTTGATGGCACGCCTTTTGACAGATTGGGCACACCTTTTGAGGGTGCGACTTTTTATGGGTCCAACAAGACTCTGTAAACTGTCCCGACATAGATTCCGGTTAGTTTCTACAAGGGTCCGACAAGACTCTGTAAACTGTCCCGACATTGATTCTGGTTAGTTTCTACAAGGGTCCAACATAACCCCGTAAACTGTCTTCTACATCGGTCCGACATGACCCCATAAACTGTCTTCTACATCGGTCTGACACGACCACACAGTGTCTGCTACAACGGTCCGACATGACCCCGTAAACTGTCTTCTACATCCATGTATATTTTTTGGGCAGCCTATATACACACCCATACCGTGTCTTCTACAATGGTCTGACACGACCATACAGTGTCTCATATCCTTTTTTATTTTTATGTATTTTCTTGTTTTGTTCCTCTCTTCAAACTCAAGTTGGTTAGTTTCTATCCTCCTTGAGTTTGCGGGGGCTGTTAGAATTTACCATCACCTACCACCAATTTACCATCACCTACCACCACCTACTCCTCACCTACTCCTCACCTACTACACTCACCCTCTCCTATATAATGAGCCACTCACCATTTGTAATAAACATCAATCATATATCAATCAATAATACATCAATTTTAACAAATTGGTTTTTATATAACAATTATATTAAACTGGTTAGCCTCATCAAATTCATGTTATGCGAGTTTGACACTAACTTGACCTATTTATTTTCCTATTATCAGGCCTCGTTTGGGAACATGCTTTTTTAGTAATTTTTTGGCTAAAATGTGATGTAAAAAAAATTAGCATGTTTGGGATAATTTTTTGGCTTTTTACAAAAAGATGTGCAAAAAGTAGAGAAAAAAAGGAATCTTTGACTTTTTGGTATGAATTGTTGGCTTTTTGATTTTTTTAATAACTTTTGGACTTTTTGACTAAAAGAGGCACTCGCCAAATGAGGCCTCAGCTTCATTTCAGAAAATAGTTAACCTTAACCTGTAACTTTGTATTTAGTTCATGTCATGTTGGAAATTTCCAACCCCTACTCAACATACGATGTTTTCAGTTCAGTGTCACTTCATGTGGTATAACCCTTTACTTGCCGTAGTTGTCAAATGGTAATGGTGACTTGTCATGGGACAAGCATAAACTAGGGACAGTGATACGCTCATGCATATAATGTTGCACTGCAAATTAAGTTTGTGTTTGTCTGTGGAATACTAGCTATAGTATCACTGAAGCTGTTTTGGAGTTATTTCTTGTTTTCAGAATGATCAACAAGAAATATTGTGTGCATGCCTTTTTTCATTCATTAATAATTGTTTGTCAATTCATCCATAAATTTTCCACGTTTTTTAATTTAATATATGAGCGTTCTTTTGACCAAACAAACTGCTGAAGTTGTTTTTATGATGGTTCTAACCAGGTTGTTGGAACACTCTTTACACACCATCAGAAATGTGTACTTGTAGATACACAGGCATCTGGTAATAATCGAAAGATTACAGCATTTTTGGGTGGTCTTGATCTCTGTGATGGTCGCTATGATACACCTGAACATCGATTATTTCGTGATCTTAATACTGTATTTCCCGATGATTATCATAACCCTACATTTCCTGTGAGTGGTTTGTTCATTTGATTTTTAAATTTTCAGATTGTGGAATACGCTCTGGATATACTTGTGTATGTTTGCATATCTATATATGTACGAATTAGGTGCTCTCAACATTTTCTGTACTCGGTGTTCTCGGTACCTGAAGCGTAGGCTGGGGCTAGTGTATATTTCTCTATGGTGGTTTATTTGTTCTGATATTTTTTTAGGTTTAGTTGGTATAAACCCAAAACAGACTAAAAGGAAAAAAAAGAAAAAGAAAAAAATGAAAATGAGAGAGAGAGAGAGAGCACATCAAAGTTCCAACAATTCTTCTTGTTAACAGTTTCATATATTTTTTTGAGTTTCCATTTTGAAAATTTCCTTCACTTAAGAATCTGATTATGTTACAGATTTTGCAAATCCTCTAGTCAAATAGTTAAATCATGTTACGTATAATCTGCTTACAATTTTTTATGGCCAGCAAGATCTTCAAAAGTAGCTTTCAATCTTTCGCAATTGTCAATTTTCTGTTAGGAATGAAAATAATATTGAGTGCTCTATGCTGCCAATGATGAATAAGCAAGTTCTCTCTGTCAAATTATAAGTGGAAAAAAATAAAATCTCTTTACTTCATTTGTTTAAGATCTTCAGATGTTTATCTTATGCAATTTGAAACAACTGTTGACCTGTCTTTTATTTTTCTATTCATTGCCGTTTTTAGCCAGGAACCAAGGCTCCAAGGCAGCCTTGGCATGACTTACACTGCAGAATTGATGGACCTGCTGCATATGATGTTCTTATAAACTTCGAGCAGCGCTGGAAGAAAGCAACAAAGTGGACTGAGTTGGGACTACGTTTCAAAAGGATATCTCATTCTCATGATGATTCTTTGATAAAGATAGATCGCATTTCATGGATTCTTAGCCCTGCCCATTATGAAACAAAAGATACTTACACATCTATTCCGGAAGATGATCCCTTTTTATTGGTTTCCAAGGAAGATGATCCTGAAAACTGGCACGTTCAGGTTGTCTGTTACATTTTTACCCCTTAAATTTGTTATATTGTCAAAACACTAATGGTTTTTCTTCTCCAGATTTTCCGGTCCATTGATTCTGGATCAGTGAAGGGATTTCCCAAAACTGTTGATGTTGCTGAAGCCCAGGTTGATTAAAGATTTAGATGCTTCCTGTTCATTATTCTTCATTTCATTGTGTTTTATTGTTTTATGTATTGATATTTATGTGTCTTTGCGTATATCTAAACATGTGGAATGCACAGTATATGCTTACAAAAGTTGGAAATGCTTCCAAGTCATGACTATTAATAGTTCTAGTTGACGTATTACTCTGTCTCCATTAGTACTTCATCATACTAAAGTTTGCTATTTTTTTATGATATATGCTTTACTGCAGAACCTCATCTGTTCGAAAAATCTGGTGATAGATCAAAGTATTCAAACAGCATACATTCAGGCAATCAGATCAGCTCAACACTTTATATACATTGAAAATCAGTATTTTATTGGATCATCATATGCGTGGCCATCATACAAAGATGCAGGTTAAATCAGATTCTCTGTTTACACTTTCAGATTAGCAATACTCAGTTAATGTCCACCACTCAAGTGAAAGATTATTTATCTGGATATGAAGTGATTTTTTATAAATATGAAGTATGAGTTGAAGAATTTATATATGAGAACTAGCTTCTAAAATTTTCAATTTGATTCAATCTATCTGTCACTACATCAAGAGACCAACAATGTCCTATTACTTTTTTTTTGAGTGCATATTGTCTAGCATTATACCACAAGCTCATTCAATTTACATCTTTGTTCAGCTTCTCTCTGTTCGACTTTTTCTTGTGCATTTGGTATTATTGGCTGTGTGTTTGACCCAACTGTTAATCAGTAACCAATTCTTGTAATTCTATATTTGTTTGCTTGAAATTTTTCTGAAGATAATTGCTTTTGTGGTATGATCAGGCGCTGATAATCTAGTCCCCATGGAGTTGGCATTAAAAATTGCAAGTAAAATTAGGGCTAAGGAGAGATTTGCAGTTTATGTTGTCATACCAATGTGGCCCGAGGGTGATCCAAATTCTGGTCCTATGCAGGAAATTCTATTTTGGCAGGTAACCTGGCTTTCTGTATCATGGAGACTATATAAATCAGAAACTTTCTATTATGGAAACATTTTTGTACTGCTGGAAATATATTAGAGGATAGGAATATGTGTTCTTTCCTAAGACTTGTTTGCATCTTGCAAACAGTATTTGTCTTTGTGACATAATTTGTTAATGTTATGCGATTGGGAATTTGTTTGACCTGAAGTTCTTGATGACCATAGAATTGGTTATCATTCCAATACCGTTGATTTCTTTTACTTCAGTAATTTCCAGCTGTAAGACATGATGAAATTTCTGACGAATTCTATCAGAAATTATAATAAGATGCAAAGTTCATGTTCTTTATTTCACAGAACTTGCTTCTTGCAGAACCAGACGATGCAAATGATGTATGGAATTGTTGCACGGGAACTTCAATCCATGCAACTTTCTGACTCTCATCCTCTAGACTACTTAAATTTCTATTGCCTTGGCAATCGAGAAGAAATGCCTGAGGAGAGGGTAAGAGAAGATAATCAGGCTAATGGCAGTAAGGTAATTACCAAACAATGTTCAAGTCCTACAATTTTGGATGTGCGAACCTCTATAATTTTGGGACTCTCTTACTAATTACTAGTATAATATGAGGGTTTTTCCAAATTTTTTGGGGTGCAGTCGCCCCCACCCGAATCCAAAAGGACTAGTTTAACCTTCAGGGAGGTGGAGGACTACTACTCACCTAAAAGGTTCACACCCCATGTTGGATGAAGTTATTCTTAATATATATACATACACAAATAATGTTATTTTTAGCTGCACATGTTATTCTTAGTTGCAAAATATAAGACTTTTCTTCTTATAGAAACCTTTATTTCTCGAGAATCTAAAGCATATTCTTTAGCTTTAACTTTCATAATCGCATTCTTCAATTCACAATGAAGTTTTATGATATATTGGATATTTTTTCTTTTTTACTTCACATGTGTTGTTTGTGTTCTTAACATTGATCAGAGTACTAACATTATTTGTTGCACTTTAGTAGTCACTAGAAGGGCGACACACACTACACGTTTGCACTTCACACAAAAACATAAGAAGTCAAAATTGTAAATGTAATTGGCTATGAAAAAATAAAAACTTGACACTGCTTCAATGATCAGAAGAGTTTATTTACCCAAAATGGCTTTGGATTTCAACATGGTAGAAATTTGTGAGGAGTCGGTGTTAACTTAAATATTTTATCAGATCTCAGATTCAGAGAAATTTCAGCGGTTTATGATTTATGTGCATGCTAAAGGAATGATAGTGGACGACGAGTACACAATAATAGGATCTGCCAACATTAACCAAAGATCTTTGGCTGGTACAAAAGACACTGAGACAGCCATGGGCGCTTATCAACCTCATCACACTTGGGCTGACAAGAAGCGACACCCTCATGGCCAGGTTTGATTACTTGTTTATGTCTGGCATATCTTCTTTGTTTCAGTGAACCTTTGACATTTTAGGGTTTGACATCACATGTTTTAAGAGTAAAAGGAGTAATTTCCACTAACGTGATTATAAGAATCAAGTAATCACTCGAATGTTCTTATTTGAATTCAGTTCGTAGGAGTTCAGTTGGTAATGTATTTGACCTGACAAATGCGAGTGCAGATTTATGGATACAGAATGTCACTGTGGTCCGAGCACCTTGGGATATTGGACAAATACTCTGAGGAGCCAGAGAGCTTGGAATGTGTGAAGAAGGTGAATCGGGTGGCTGAAGATAACTGGAAGAGATACACAACTGAGAATTTTACATTATTGCAAGGCCATCTTCTCAAGTATCCCATACAGGTAGACATTGACGGCAAGGTGGGTCCCTTGCCAGGATACGAGAGTTTCCCAGATATTGGAGGTAAAGTAGTCGGATCTTATTCACCCACTATTCCCGATGTTCTGACAACATGAGTACCACAGATGATGTACACGACTACTGATGTAAAATTCCAAACTTGGTTTGTGTGTGAAATTTTAGATATAGTTTTATTCAATAAATGTTTTTTGTGTGTCACTTAACCGGAGAGAACTAGTTATCAACTGTAGTTTGCAGATTTCTTCAGTTCTAACTCCTTGTGCCTGTTGCCTTGCCATAAAGTGTTTGTATAATTTGTTTGTTCTTTTCTCTGTATAATTTATGTATGTAACATTTGGTGAATGTCTCCTGGTTGAGATCAATTTGGCTCTAAACTATCATACTCTCAACATAAAAGAGTGCTCTGCTTATTTATGTCATGTCTCATTCTTGTTTGCATCTGCATAGTTAAACCTCATTGTCTATTATTTGACGTATTTCGTGACAAATGTTATCTACTTTTTTAGTGGAGTTGTGACAATTTGTGATTTAGAAATGAAGATGTGTATTTTTTAGTAATGTTACGGATTTTGTGGTTAAAAATTATTTAGATAAAAAATGTTTAAGACTACTACAAAAATGTGTAATATTTTCATAAAATTGGTAACTTAATTTTTAAATCACAAATTATTGCAATTCTACTAAAAAAAAATACATAATATTTATCATATAAAAATGCATAATAAAGGTATAAGGCGCACAACTCGAAGGGATTTCCTTCTTGTAATCATAATATTTTGTTTCGTTTGCAATTTTTAAAAAATAATTTTTGAGTTTTATAATTTTCGTGTTTGCCGGCTTCTACTAAACTTATTTTAATATTTTAGTGAAATTTTTTATTTTATTTTATTTTTTAGACATACTACCTATCTAAACGTATTAAAAAATAAAATATTTATAAAAAAATCTAAAAAGAATTCATTAGCTGTTTGTATAGCCTAAAGATATGTGAATACACTTTAGGCAAAAAGAAAAGATGCCAAACAAAATAAAAAACAGTCAAAGGGAGAGTTTAAAAAAAGGGCAATGCTGCAGAGTTCTAATTAGAGCTGCTACAATGCATTTCTAACGAGTTGGCCACATATTTAAAAAAAAAAAAAGAAAAAAAAGTGAGGTAGAAGACAATGTGGGGAAGAAAAAGACAAATTAATGCTCAATTAGAGCTCTCTTTTTAGAGGTCTAAATCATTTTTCTTAAAAAAATCAACGATATAAAGTGATATGATGGGTCTCTTTTGTTCTAATTGTTTCAAAAAATATTTTTTAAAATTTTTAATTTTCATGTTTGTCGTCTTTACTAAATTTATTTTCGCATTATAATAATTTTTTTTATTTTTTTATTTTTTAGACATACTACCTAATTGAAATGTATTAAAATATTAAATATTTATAAAAAAATCTTATTTTTTTATTTTTTAGACATACTACCTAATTGAAATGTATTAAAATATTAAATATTTATAAAAAAATCTAAAAATTATTCAATAGCTGTTGATATAGATGTGAATACACTTTCTTAGGGTTTCACTAAATTTGAATAAAATAAAGTTTCACTAAATTTGAATAAAAGTTCTATTTGATATCAAGTGTTCTAACGGAGGGTTTTATAGCTTCATCAAATCACCGGTTGACTAGTCAGTGTAATTTTTTCACAAAATTTTATCTTGAGGTGGTCATCCGAGGGGCATTTGGCAATGAAAATTCAACGACAATTAACAGTGATTTGATAAAATGTATATTGATCTTTAGTTTGATGAAAGAAAAGTGAAATTCTAAATTTGATGAATCGTTGGAAAAGAAAAAAGTAATTTAAATTTGATGATGAATTTGATGAACCATTAGAGATGATTTTAGCCAAAAGGAATAGATGCAAACAAAATAAAAAAACAGTCAAAGGGAGAGTTTAAAAAATCAGCATAACAGGATATAAAGTGATATGATGGGGTCTCTTATTCTAATTGTGGATCGCTGTGTACTTAAATATTCTGTTTGGAGGAATATGGATTGCAAATCAATAGTTTTCAAATTAAAAATATTGAAGAGTTAATTATTATAGGTAAATAGAAGAATTATAGAAAGAATATAAGTTGAGATAGAAGAGATGGATTTTAGTAAGAACTTTGAAGCTAGAAGATAATCATTAATATGATTTCAAATAATTATTTTTATATAATCATTTCAAATCATCATGATAAAACTATTTAATTCAATCATAAAATTAACAAGTAAATTATCAAATCTAAATTTATGTAATCTCTTTTAATGATTAATGTCAAAATTCATACATTTCAAATTCACATCTATCCAAATGAATATTGAAACTTTGATCTACAAAGTTTCTAGAAAACAATAAAAAATATATATATATTAAAAAAAAAAACAAATTACTAAAAAAATTAAGGCTGTGTTTGGTATAGCTCTAAAACTAACGTTCCAGAGTTTAATTTGAACATGGCGTTTGTTTATAAATTTCAAAATTTAATTTCACGCTCACTTTTGAAAATGCGGTCGAAAGCGAAAAATTTGGACTAAGCGGTCGTCCCACTGGCGTCTGGCCGACCAGAACAGTACAAATTTATTTATTTATTTATTTATTTTTGCAATTGACATATATTAATTTTTATATATTCAAAAAAAATATTTTCTAAATTTTTAAATTTTTTTTATGTGTTTTAATAGAATTTTGAGTTGTATGTTTGGTTATAAGTTGTAAGTTTTTGTATCAAATATCATATATCATATCAAAAATTTCTCATTTAATTCAAAACTCTTTTCAAAACTCTTTCACCAAATAAATTTTTCACACTCAAATCATAATTCTAAAACTCACAAACGCAAAATATAATTTCTACTCTCAAATCATAGTTAGAAAGCTCTATCAAACCTAACGCAACTTACAATTTTCAGAAGATTACGAATTCACCTGCGTCAATATGTCTAATTGTTATGGTTTCAATCACATAAAAAAAAATAAAAAATAAAAAAAGGAAGACGATTCAGTACACGAGGTTTCGAAACAATGCAAGCTTACCTCTATTTTTAGATCAAAATCTTACTCTTTAAGGTGGTCTCTGCATGCATAGCATCAGAAAATACAAAAAAAATCTGCAAAAAAGAAGCCCATCTCTGTAAATACATTGTACATTAGTATATAAAATAATATCTAGAAATTACAAACTTGTAGGAGTCAAATAAATACCTTGTACATTTGAAGAACATGCATAGGAAATTCATATAACTAGAAGAAAATATGCAGATCTTCAAGAAGGAAAAAAGAAGAGCAAAATGAGAAATCTCTCCCCATACTTGTGAACATGAAACAGAAAACAGAGAGAAAATAAAGTAAAGTCTGAACATGGAAGAGAAAAGAGAGAAGATAAAGAAAAGTAGATGAGCAAGTTCCTTTCCCTTGTTTGGTTTCCATTCCAAGAAATGGGAAAAAAAAGTTGATTGGATACATGGATAATGGTTCGGGTTACCAACTTTCATTTATTTATGGTAGAAAAGAGTGGAAAATTCTATACAATCCACTTAAATTTTTATTAACAATTTTACTAAAAATACATGTACAAGCACTATTAAATATTTAAATATTATTTTATTTTATTTTTTACAACCAATCACGTACATGTTAACTTTTTTTAAACTAAGAACAAATAATTTAACATCTTTATGATGTCCCCGAATAGCCTCATAGTTTTACTTGTTAACCAGGGGTATTCAAAAAAAAATCAGTGGAATTAGTAAATCGATTTAATCGTTAGTTTGGTCTGATTTTTTCAGTTGTGATTATGGCTCTGGTTTTGAAAATAGTAAAACTGTTTAAATCAATCCGGTTCTTGGTTCTAAAGCTTTGGTCACGATTTCGAACTAGACCAGACCATGACATTTGTTTATTGTTTTTTATATTTTTATATAAAAATTAAAATATAAAAGGTAAATTACAAATATACTCTTGAGATTTACTTAAAATACATATTGTTTCTTGTGGTTTGAAAATTTCAAATATCTCATTGTTAGTATTTTTATTTAACAAAATTAACTTAAAAAAATGAAATTCATAATTGGTCTTCTATATAATAATAAAATTGCCTAAATTATTAATTAAAACATATTTCTAACATCATTAAAAACTGTTAATTAATTTGATGATTTATTAATAAAATGACGTTTTGTTATGAAATTAGAAATTTCAAGGGCTAGAATGTAATTCTTAAAAACACAGGGGGTGATTCATATTTTAATCAAACCTTAAAGGGTGTATTTATAAATTACATTCCAGCTCTTGAGGTTTCTAATTTCGTAACAAATTGTCATTTTTATTAACAAATCATGAAGTCAATTAACAATTTTTAATGATATTAGAAATATGTTTCAATTAATAATTTAGATAATTTTATTATTGTAATAGAGAGCAATTATGAATTTTATTTTTTTTAGTTAATTCTGTTAAATAAAAGATTCTGACAAGAAAATATTTATAATTTTTAAAACCACATAAGGTAATTTGTATTTTAAGTAAACCTCAGGAGTGTATTTGTAATTTACCCAATTAATTATTATTAATTTGTTTACTAGCATAAAATACATATTATATTTATTGTTATATAAAATTCATAGAATCGTAAACTGAACCGAACTAAACTAGTTTCTATAATTTAGTTTTGGACTGATTTCACAAGTTGACAGTTCGATTACCGTTCTAATTTTTTTAAGGGTCTGTCTTTGGTCCAGTCTACTATCGGATTGGACCGTGCTGTTGGACCCGTGGGGGCCACCACGGGTCCCATTTTGAAAATCTGAACTGTTTAATGTGTAGAATTCTTCAAGTACTATATATCTGTAAAAAATCACGTTTATCGGATATCGATATCTATGTGATCAAATTAGTTTTGTATAAAAAAATAGACAGTGAATAAATTAACGGTTGACAAAAAAATGATTTGATCACATAACTATCGATATCCGATCAACGTAATTTTTTACAGACATATAATACTCGAAGAGTTCTACACATTTAACGGTTCAGATTTTCAAAACAGAACTCGTGATGGGCCCCACGAACCTAACAACATAATCCAATCTGATAGTGGATTGGAGCAAAGCCAGACCTTGATTTTAGAACTGTAAGAAACGGTTCAACCCCAGATTTACTTTAAAATTGACCAATCAATCTGTGTATATCCCTATTATTAACCGTAAACAAGTACATATGTTCAACCTTAGATTCTGCACAAAAAATCCTATGCATTATGAAAATTTAATCTTAATTTTATTTCAAAAGTATGTGGTGTAAATTTGAAATTATTAAGATGTGAACCTCACCTACAATGATTATAAATTATTGATTATTTTTTTTCAGTAATTTTTTTTTTTAGTATCTAGTACTTCTGCATTATTGGATGTCTCTTAAGTTTAAATATAAATTTGAGAAAATTTGAAAGCCAATAAGACTTATTATGAGTCTTGTTTTAATAATTTAAACCGTTCATTTTATAGAGGGCCTTTTGTGTATAATTGTAATAAATTTTAGGATTGGGCAAGAAATTCGTAAAATTCGTAATCTGATCCAGTCTAGTCCAGTTCAATCAAATCCAGTAGGTTTAGATTGGTTTTTTGAATTCGTGGTTCAATTCCGGATTGAAAAATTAAAAATCTGTAGTCCACGAATTGGTTCCGGATTGAACCACATGGTTCCGGATTGGAACCGATCCGGACCGTATATAAATAGCCTATATTTATATTATACAATAGTGTCTTCTCTTATTCCATATAAAACCTAAACTCGCATAGTATGTTTTGTTTGTTGGTTTTTAGTTTTAATTTGTAATGGTCTAAATGGTTATGGTGGAACCAATTTTCTTATAGTTGTTTAAATTCTAGAACAGTATGTTACTATTGTGAAAAGACATGTTGCTATTGTGAAACTAATATGATGCTATGTTTATATTTTTATGAAATTAAAATGTTATATATTTTTTTATTATTTAATTATGTGAATTCGTGGTCCTAAACCGATCAAATTTGTGTTCAAATGGATTGGTTCGGATGGGTTCCACGATTTAAATGGATTGGATTGATTTTAATTTTTCAGGAATTAGTTCTGGTTTTACCCCAATCCGAACCATGCTCACCCCTAATAAATTTCATTTTATAATGTTTATCTTTAAAAAATTAATCGGATATCTTAAATAATTTATTCATCGTCCATTTTTTTTTTTCCAGAGAAAAGTTTGACAAAAAAAAAAAAAAAATTACAATTATCAAATTAATTTTTCTTTTCTTTCTATAAATGATATAGATGGAGACATCTTTAAATGAGAAGTTATTGATTGGTCTAAAGGCAGTGCCATGTGATAATCTATATATATTGTGATTGGTAAAGGGATGAGATCTATGCTTTTAATGTGATAATTAGGGCTGTAAATGAACCGAAAAGTTTATGAACAAGCTCGGCTCAGCTCGTTAAGGGCTCGTTTAGTAAACGAGCCGAGTTCGAGCTCGCATAAGCTCGGCTCGTTAAGTTCGGCTCGTTTATCTTTATTTAAATTATATAATAAATATATTATTGATGTATTAAATAATATATAAATATATATAAATACATTGTTTATATATTAAAAATATATAAATATATATATAAATAATAATATAATACATTTTTTATATATTAAATAATATAAATAATATTAAAAAAAATTTATCGAGCCGAGCCGAACTCGAGTTTCATTAAAATTAACGAGTCGAGCCGAGCTCGAGCGCAGTTTCTTATCGAGCCGAGTTCGAGCTCAATAAGTAAACGAGTCAAGCTCGAGCTTAGCAAAGCTCGACTCGACTCAATTCGTTTGCAGTCCTTATAATAATCTATATATATTGTGATCGGTAAAAAGATGAGATCTTTACTTTTATATTGAGTGGTTGAATAATACAAAGAAATGTAAAAATTTATGATTAACCTCAGACATTATGATATCAAGTTTAGTTTTGAAATTAAAAGAAACCTAATCAATTGCTACATTGGGAACAGAGGTCCACAAGCAAACCAACGCCCAAGCGTGCCGAATTAATGCTCCCGTGGCACCCCCGACCTCAGAAGAACGCTTGACCTAGAAAGGCCTCTCTCCTACTCCCATTCAGCAAACCCTCTTGCGATTAGGGTTCTTCGTCCCTCGAATATGGTAAGCTCTTGATCTCTCTATACATATAAATGTATATCGATTTCTATGTTATTTGTTTATTAAAGTTTGATTGCTTTTTAGAAGCATTGTTTTCTCATGAATTTTCTTTCTTCGCAGGCTGATTCTCCTCGAAAACGGTAATACACTCATACTGTTACCCATGTATATCATTTTTCGTATATGATTTGTTGGGGCTTTTGATTCATGGACATGACCTTGCCTCCCTTTAATTGAAACTCTTACCCATGTATATGAATTTTTCGTATATGATTTGTTGGGACTTTTGATTCATGGACATGATCTTGCCTCTCTTTAATTGAAGATTGAATTTTTTTAATATATATATATATATATATATTTCTCTTCATTTCTCATACAAAGAACAACGGTTTAAGGCTGGAGGTATAACATTCACGACATTTGAAGGACTTCTAGGTTCTGTTAACTCTATTTTAAAAGGAATGCAACGAAAATGATCTATTTCGGGTATATTTGGGTTGTTTTATTTTTTCTAATGAACAATTTAGAATTGAGAAAGAGCTTGAAATCCCTAAAATCTCAGCCCTAAATTTACCACAATGACGTGGATTGCTACATGGATGCTGTTGATTCCTGTAAAATGAAATACCTTTGTCAGAATCTGTGTCACGTAATTGTGGGCGACTTTATGGGTCTCAAGCAAGACTCTTGATTTATCTATGTTTTGGGTGATATGGGATATTTGAACATTTCTCCAATACGTACTTGCTGACTATCATATATAGGGGACTCCCCTATAAAAAAGGGCCCCTATTCTAAGAGAAGTGTGTGTTTTTTTTTTTTTCTTGGAATGTTGTTGATCCCTGTGCTGGATTACAACTTGGAGATCAGATGCTTAAATTTGTTGCTTCTTATTTATTGTAGTATAGGAATGGGAAAAAAAAAGTTTTGGTTTCTCGTTGGCATGCTTGAAGCCTTAATTTTGTTGCTATTCTCTTTGAAGAAAGTTTATGTGTTCATTTGCTTGTGTTGGGTTTCAAGATTTGTTCTTTCATTTGAAGAAAGATTGATAGGTTGTGTAGACATATGCTGGGAACTCATTTTTTGGAACTCGGTTATTTGAGGGATCAAAAACTTAGGATAGTGACAGGCTTTTTTTTACTCTTTTTTCATCCTTGCTTGGAAAAAATAGTTAAATAATATGGAACCATCAAATTTTGCATGACTGCATGTGTCATTTAGTGAACAACGATATTGTTTGGGTCTGGAGATATATGAAGCAAAGGAAACCTTCGTTCTTGATGTTTCGGCTTTGTAAGCGCAGGGTTTTTTTTTTTTTAAAGTTAGCCACCTCTCTAGGTGCAGTCCAATTTCATTGTCAAAACAGTAAAAATGTTAGTTATGGCATTTGCTTTGGTGATTGAATTAGCATAGGGTTTGATGAACCAGACTAGTAATAGATAAATGCATCAGTTCAAAAGCATGAATGCAAGATGATTTGGTTGAAACTTATGAGGGTTCATGGGTTATTCGATATGATTAGTGGTCTCAGCAAGAGTTCATAGGTTATTCACCAGTAGACTGCAAAATATTGTTAGACAGTTGATAATGGATTATTTCAAAGGTTAATATGATCAAGTATGCAAGATGGATCTTGGGCGAGTGTATTGGCTATATCAAATGCCTATGAGGGTCATTGCAATAAATAGCTGCTATAGCCTATATCAATTTGATGTGTTGTAGAATTGAAACTAGTGTTGCAAAATGGAGAAATTCTGTGATCAGAGGTCACTTATTTTGAATTATCAGCCATGGAATGGGTGACATGAACTCTTGTTATATTATTTATGGATAGTGCAGAAACATATTCAGCCATCACTATGAAAAACATGGTCCAAATACTATGTTTGATATTGATCAGAATCTCTAGGAGCTGGGTCCAAGATCCAGTCATGGTACATTCTACCAGCAAAAAGGAACTCAATTCAATTGAGAATGACTAGGGGTGTGTTATGCTTGCTCAGTTGTTCTCTGTTGTATTCTGATAGTTGTATGTTGCAGAGCATGGAAAAAATTATGCATATGGAATTTCACATGGACCACCCATTTGGGTTTATAATCATATTCATATTCATGGTCAAGTTGAGTGTTTTATTTATTTAATTATTATTTTTTATTATATTGTTTAGAATAGCGTTGAATAGATTTAATGTTTTTTATTAGATTTTTTGTAGTTAGAGTTATCTTTATAATTTGTTGGACATGAGCATTCATATTGTTATAGGTAAAATAGTTTTGTTTAGAGTTGTATGAAAACCCAGGAACAGATTCCAGTCATTGTTCTTAGTTTAACAGGGTGGCAGTTCATTTCATTATACTGTTGAACTCGTAATATTTGGTTCTACTTACCATTTGATGTAACTTGCATTGGATATAATAGGTATTCAAGGTCTCCTTCCCCCTATGCAGCACAGTCTCGATCTAGATCCAGGTCTAGGTCCAGGTCCAGATCATGGTCAAGACCAAGGGGCAGGTCCAGGTCTAGATCAAGGTCCAGGGGTCGTGGGAGGTATGTGATAACTCTGGCTTTCTTTTCTTGGTATGACTATTTTGTGTCTGGTGGTTTGAAACACTTGCCTAAACTTATGAATGACTTGGCAGGAATGAAGTTGGAAATCCTGGGAATACACTTTATGTGACTGGTTTATCCACTAGGGTGACAGAAAGAGAGCTTGAAGATCATTTCTCCAAGGAGGGAAAGGTTGGTTTATTTGGATAGTATGTGAAAAGTGGCTTTGCTGGAATTCTGAATCTACTGTATACCTTTTCTTTTGGATTTGAAATTTATTACATGATTGCAAAGAGTTATAGATTGTCTTTTTTTTGATACCAGAAGATTGATTTTCTTGTCCTTTGTAATGGTGATTGTTCGGAATTTTCTCTAACTACTTGTGGATCTAGTTATTGTGTTAAAAAAGGCATAACTATGTTTATGTTTATTGTTGATTATTTTCTTCTTCTTCTTCTAGGTTGCTTCATGTTTTCTGGTTGTGGAGCCCCGTACACGCGCCTCTCGTGGTTTTGCTTTTATTACAATGGATACTGTCGATGATGCCAACCGTTGCATCAAACGTCTACATCAGTCAGTTCTAGATGGCCGATGCATTACTGTGGAGAGAGTAAGTTATTTTCCTTCGTTGGTATAGATGACCTATTTTGATTGGTTATCTTGACTTGGAGGTTTCTGGCTATATTCAGAAGACATTTTGTCAGCTATGTTGGCAGCAATCAGATGATGAGTTCATCCATGTCAACACTTTAGTGAAACAGCTTGATCAATGGCCAGCTAAAACAGCCTTTCACATGCTTCTGATCAATTTAACATAGCAACTATATTGATCAACAACTATACAACTTCAGCAATTACTTTCAACTCTCAACTAATCAACGGACATTACCAACAACATTGTAATCAGACTTTTATGGTACCTCATATCTGGCATTCATTTGATAGATACAAGTCATATATGCCTAAATATTTGGTGCTTTTCTTCTCATGGTCACTTCAGTTTTCCATGTTAACAAGGCTGATTATTTGAAGCTTTCTTACAAAAACTCTCTTGTAAAACGGTTTTAATGATGTCTCATGGTCTGTATTCTGTTAAATACACTTCCAATTGATGTGAACATGATTTGTTTAAGCTGAGTCGTACCTCAAAATACCTGGAATTTTGAGATCATTTGTCTTTGTTTCAGTCACGGAGGAAACGGCCCCGAACTCCCACACCTGGTCACTATCTTGGGCTGAAAAACACTAGAGACCATGGTAAGCTTTTTATTTGATTGGAGTTGTGAGTTTTATGTTGCATGGACACCCTTATTTAATTGGACATTATTTTTCTTTCTTGAAAGGCTAACTATAAAATTTTAATGCTACTTTCACATTCGCGAAAGGCTATCGTGGTGACCGTGGTAGATATCGTGGAGGCCGTGATGACTATGGGTATCGCAGGTCTCCAAGGCGCTCGCCATATCGAGGTGGTCGTGATTACTCTCCTCCTAGGCGATCATCTCCTTATGGTGGAAGGTCAAGAAGGGAGCGATCGAGGTCACTTCCATATTCTCCTTATGGTAGCCCGGAAAGGAGCTATGCTCGCCGTTCTAGGTAATCCTGCTTGTTGTCAGGTCTAGGCATGCTTGGTTTTAAGTGGAAGACACAAGCTTCTGAAGATTAGTTGTGGTAATGTTTTGCTCTTTTTTAGTTTGTACTGGACTGAGAGACATGTTATCTGTAAGGGTATATGTTGGGTTGCTACATTGTTTTACCTATCTGGAGTTATATGTAGTTACTGGACTGACTTTTATTTCAAAAGTTGTTTTCACTGGTTTTCACTGGTGGTGTCCCTATATTTATTGCTGTTGCTATCTGTCATTTTGTGGTGCGTTTGTGTTCGACATTTGGAACTCAAATTATTTGCTTAAATGATAACTAGCCTATCACCCGTGAAATATTTATATTTATTTTAGATTTTTTTAATATATAAATTATGTTTTTTAAGATTTTTTATAAAAATAATTTAACAATCTTATCACTAACTATAGTGTATGGGAGAAGTTGAAAAGGATACTGCAATAACTATGCACGAGTTGTATATATAATTATCTGTATGAGGGGATTTTAAATGCTGATTAGAGAATTTTGATCAAATTAATAAATGCATGCATGTAGAAAGACACGTGAATTGAAAAAAGATAATAAATGCTGATCAGAGAATATATATGTGAATTGTAATTTTTAAATATTTTTTTTAAATGTTTTTTTTTTTTTTTTTTAAATGTCTTCATTTTTTCCTTTCTTATAATATATTAAAGTTTAATATTTTGATAATAATCATATGTGTTAGATTTTTCAATGAATTAAATGTCTTGTTTTTTTATATTATATTAAAGTTTAATATTTTGATAATAATCATATTTGTTGTATTTTTCAAAGAATTTTTTTTATCCTTATTCTTAATGCATTAAAGTGTTATTATGAGGGATAATAATCATATGTGTTGGGACTTTTCAAGGAATTCATGTGTTGAATTTTTCAAGAAATTTTTTTTATACTTATTCTTAATGCATTAAAGTGTTATTATACGGGCAAGGCTTGGGGGTTGTGAGAAATTAATAAATGTTAAGATTTTTTTTTTTAAATCAAAAAATTAAGAAATTTAGATTAGAATATTGGAACTCCCACAAAACTTGTGGGTTACAGATAGATATAAATAAATAGATGGATTTATATTTGTTTTAAATTTTTTTTAATATACAAATTATTTGTTTTGAAAAAGGTACTGCAGTAATTATGAGAAAAGTCAAAAAATCTTGTAGGTTGAGAGAAGTTAATAAATATTGAGATTAATTTTTTTTTAAAAAAAATAAAAAATTAAAAAATTAGAATTGACATATTGAAACCCTCTTTTACTTAATATATAATATAGAAGTATTGATAGAGCCATCTTGTGCTTTTTCCGCTGCAAAAAATGGGAGTTGTCCTTGCAACCTTCCCCGGGTAAGTTTGAGGTTTAATCTCATAGCTGCTTCTCTAAATTAAACTTCAATGTAAAATTGATGCAGTGGATGTTGGGCACCCCTCAATTCCTACCGTTTCATCACCGACCTTTCAATAGTGTCTAAGGATGTGTCTGAATATTGGATTTGGATAGAGATTTGTTTTTAGTTTTGTGCTCTTGGACTAGAGGAGGTTTGGTTTTTTTTTTTTTTTTGGAACTAGAGTCTAGGAGGAGGTTTGGTTGTTATCTTTCTTTTTACCTTCAATCTTTTTGGCTGTTGGAGTCTCTCTGCTTGTGATGCTCCAAGAACGGGAATAGGAAAATTGCCAGAGAGAGAGAGACTATGGTCTCAGGTTCCGATTTATTAGAAAAAGGAAGGACTAAAAGGGAGGAAAAAAAAATTGAAACTCAACTTTAAAGTCTCACAATTTTGTACTCACAATTATGTGTGGGTTTTTGATTTGTTACAAATTTAATCATATAAGTTTTGGCTCCCTTATCATGTTATTGTGAGTGAATTGTGAAAGTTAAATTATAGATCAACATTTTTCAAACTTAAAAAATATTTTCTCTTTTCACCATTTCCACTTTCTCCTCCCTGTTGCTCTCTCCATTTTTTGTTTTTTGTAATTTCCTACATTTTTTGTTAAAAAATAATTGGCCAAACAAGTTTCCAAAAAATATAAAAAATAAAAGAGAAAATTACTATGTAGTCCTATGTAGGGGTGAGCATAGTTCGGATTGAATTGGATTTGGGTAAAATCAGGATCAATCCGTTATTTACGGTTCCTGAAAAATTAAAATCAATCTAATCCGTTTAAATCGTGGAACCAATTCAAACCAATCCATTTAAACATGGATTGGATCGGTTTAGAACCACGGATTTACATAATTAAATAACAAAAAAAAAAAATATAACATTTTAATTTCATAAAAATATAAATATAACACCATATTAGTTTAATAATAACAACATGTCTTTTCATAATAACTTATACTGTTCTACAATTTAAACAATCATAAAAAAACTGGTTCCACCATTAGACCATTACAAATTAACATTAAAAACTAGCAAACAAAAGTAATAAAAGAAGATACTATGCGAGTTTAGATTTAAATTTAAGTTTTATATAAAATAAGAGAAGATACTATGCAGGAGGGTGTATAATAAAAATATAGACTATTTGTATACGATCCGGATCGATTCCAATTCGGAACCATGAGGTTCAATCCAGAACCAATCCGTGAACTACGGATTTTTAATTTTTCAATTCAGAACTAAATCACGAATTCAAAAAACTAATCCAAACCTACTGGATTGGACTGGACTGGACTGGATCGGATTACGGATTTCACGGATTCTTTGCTCAGCCCTAGTCCTATGTAGGGGATCTATGTCCCTTCTAATCCCAATATATTTTTAATAGACTAATTGTAACGACCCCATCACGTATAATGATTAGTACTTGATTAATTAAGAGGATTTGATATTTAATTACCAAGTATTATAATTTAATTTGGGATTTATGGGAATTGTGGGATCTGACTCATATATGATTCTATTAAAGATTTATTTTGGAATTAGAAATTAAGGATCCAAATAGTTTAAGGAAGTGAAGTTAAGAAGTTGAATCAATTTAATCTTAATTGTGGACCTATTTGGGAGTTTAATTAAATATTCGTTTCAGTTTAGTAAAATTGAGATTCGATTAATTAGATCATAATTGGAGTTAATCAAGTTAATTAAATTATGAAGACTGAGAATTATAAATATTACGAATTAAATTTATTTATGAGGTGTCTAATTTGAATATGTAATTTAATTGACGGAAATTTAGAATCTAATCAGAAGTTGAAGGCCTAGATGATTTAAGAAAACAAAATTGAGGATGATAATAAGTTCAATTTAATAATTGGAGCCTTTTGGGATATTGATTAAAAATCTGGTTCAGATTGATAAATTTAGATATAACTAATTGAGTCTTAATGGAAGTCAAGCTAGACTGAGGCCTCGTTTAGCAACCGAACTTTTTAGCCAAAAAGTTAAAAAGTTATTAAATTAGCCAAAAAGCCAACAATCCATACCAAAAAGTCAAAGATTCTCTTTTCTCTCTATTTTTTGCACATCTTTTCGTAAATAGTTAAAAAGTCATCCCAAACATACTAATTTTTTTTAGGCCTCGTTTGGGAACCCCCATTTTTAGCCAAAAAGTCAAAAAGTTACTAAATTAGCCAAAAAGTCAACAACTCATACAAAAAAGTCAAAGATTCTCTTTTCTCTCTACTTTTTGCACATCTTTTCGTAAAAAGTCAAAAAGTCATCCCAAACATACTAATTTTTTTTAGCTCATATTTTAGCCAAATAGTCAAAAAGTTACTAAATTAGCCTGCTCCCAAACGAGGCCTTAACTCATATTTTAACCAAATAGCCAAAAAGTTACTAAATTAGCCTGTTCCCAAACGAGACCTGATTAAACTATGCGAGATTTGTAATTAGTTATGATTGATTAAATTATGTGCTAATTGAAATTATTAAGATTAAGTATTAATTATAATTAGTTAAAACTAAATGAAGTTAATTAAGTTAACACATAAATTAGGTCCCGTTTGGGAACAGGCTAATTTAGTAACTTTTTGGCTATTTGGTTAAAATATAAGTTAAAAAAAACTAGTATGTTTGGGATATTTTTTGGCTTTTTACGAAAAGATGTGCAAAAAGTAAAGAGAAAAGAGAATCTTTAACTTTTTGATATAAGTTGTTGACTTTTTGACTAATTTAATAACTTTTTAACTTTTTAACAAAAAAATTTGATTGCCAAACGAGGCCTTAGAATAAGAAAAGCTAATTCTAGAGCCTTCTAATTATGTGCACGTGTATATGAAATAAAGGAAAAGAATGTAATGTTCATCTGGGCTCAAGGAATTCAAAACATAGAGTTGAAGAGAGGGAGAGAGAACCGTACGGAAGAAAGAGGAAAGAAAGGGGAATAAAGAAAGGAAAATGTTTCGTAGTTCAAATTTTGTGGCTCAAAAGTGGCTCAAATGGCCAAAACGACGTCGTTTTGGCCATTTTTATGTTGTTCTGTACTCAAAACGACGTCGTTTTGACCATTTGAGCCACTTTTGAGCCACAAAATTTGAGCTACGTAGCATTATCGATAAAGAAATGAGCGTAATGCATTGAAGCTATTCACCATCTGTTTTGGCTGGAGCATGAACAGCCGAGAGAGAGAGAGAGAGGGGGAAAGAGAGAGAGTGAGCTTGTCCCTTTATGCTGGTGGGTTTTGAAGGAATTCAGGGAAGGAAAAATGGAAAATCATTAAGAAATTTATCAAATTAAAGATTAAAGGTAAATATTTTAAGCTTGAATTTTGTAGGATCTTTGTATTACACTTGAATTAAAGATGAGTTTGGGTTCAATTTCATATAATTTGGAAGAAATTAGAAAAACAAAGATGAAATTAAGGTAGGTTCATGGTTATGGAAATCAATTTAGAAATTAATTATTTTGCATTTAATTTTTATAATCTTGCATGAATTTGGGCCTTATTTCTACATGCATGTAATTTGGAAGAATTAAAGAATAAATATAGGTTTTGATTTTAATTATTAATCTATGCATGTAATGTAATCTAAGAGTTTGATTCAAATTAAACATATTTTGGAACATCTATGACTATAAATTAAATTGAGGTTAAATTAAATTGAGGTTAAAATAAATTGAGTTAAGCTTGAGATTAAGGAAATGAGTTTGGGATATTTATCAAGTAAGTTTAATTTGTGTTATTCCTCATGAATTTGAATTTCATCTTTACATGTATCAATGAATCTTTAAGAAAGTTGGAGAATTAATTTTATGTTTGGGCATAAGGAGAGCAATTTTGGGAAATTATGAATTCATAAACATTTTGAACTTAATATTGAATTAAAGGAATTTTGGATGTAATTGGTTTGAATTTTGACCCTAATTTCACACATGCAAATATCTTCTTAGAGTTTTATAACTTTAATTTCATGTTTTAAATAATCCTTCATGCATCATGAATTAAGAAAGTTATGGAATTAGTCTTATGAATTTTGTAAGAAATAAGGTTTTAAGTAAGAAATTAAGTAAACTCATAATTGTGGAAATTAATTTGGAAAGTTAATTGTTTTGGTTTGATTTTGTAGTATTTTCTTGTAATACATGAGTTTTAAGGAAATTGAGTCATTCAAGTTCATATTTTGAAGAGACAAAGGAAATGTCTTAAGAAAATCAAGTTTATGGAAATTTAGAATTAATCCTAAAATTTTGATTTTATAATTAGATTTTTATTTAATCCATGCATGTGATGTAATTTAAGAATTTTATTCAATTTAGATACATTTTAGAACACCCATGATTATAAATTAAGTATTTGGTTAAAAATTGAGTTAAGTTGATTTTGTTATTAATAGTAAAATTGGATCTATTTGTATTACATACACCATGGAATTTCAAGAGGTGGAAAAGTCTAATTTATATTTTAGAATTATGGGTTGTGAATTAAAACTAAATTGGGCAATTGGAGCATGATTTTGAATGAATGTTTTCTAATTGAAAGTGTTTACTAAATCATACAATGGTTCTCCATTTTTGTGTACCAAAATATATGTTTTGAGGCTTTGAATATCAAATTTGAACTTCAATTGCAATTCTGGAAATTTCAGAATTTACGCTGTCCGCTCGAGCGAGGAAAGTCTCGCTCGAGCGTGAAAATCGAACTCCCAGAAGTTTTTCAAATTTTACAATCCGCTCGAGCGACCAAAGTGGCGCTCGAGCGAAGATCCCATTTTCAGCATATTTTGGAAAATTACATTTTGTTCACATTTTTATTTTCATCTATTTCCAAAGCATTCTAAACATGATTTATGACTCAATAAAGATTAATAAGCTACCAATCAACATAAATTAGTTGGTTAAAGAATGAATCATTGATCTAATGGTAATTGTTTAAGAAGCCAAGTAAAAGATCAATCTATTTGGAAAAGAAGGACTTAGTAATGAAAGAATATGTGAAATAAGAATCCGGTTTGTTTGAATGAGAAAAAATAAGTGTAGTAGAACTTCGGACTATTTAGATGGAAAAAGACTAGAAAAGTCAAGTTTGATCAAGGGAGTAATATTGTATTTCAATGTGTATATGTCATGTGCTTGTGTAGGTCACGCGTCATTGTCTGCTTGATTTATCTGATATGTCCAGTCCGTCTGATTTGCTTCTGCGGCTATCTGTGAGTAATAACTTAATAAAGTTATGTTCAACTTTATTTACTTTCTGTATGATAAATTAAGATCTGTTTTCTGAAATGCTATGTTTTGTGCAATGAATGATTGTCCAATTTCTGACATATATTCGTGGCATCCTTAGCATCATGTATCTATTAGCTGTCACCTAGTATCGGAGGTCCCGTTATGGGACTTATTATGTCTGTCATCTGCTACCCGTACTAGAGGCTCCATCATGGAGCTCAGTATGTTTATTCTCTATTACCCGGATCCGAAGGTTCCTTTATGGAACTGGTTATTCATAACCACCATGTATTTGTATCTGTTCTGTATTTGCTCTATTAGCGCTAATGGATGTACCACGTATGATTAAGCATGAACTCTAATTTTTGTAATTGCTTTAAGCTAGAAAATGAATATGAATATGAATTATGATTTTTGAATCTGGTATGGATATCATTCATTAAAACCCTTTACTCTGTTATTATTCACGGGGCTCTAGCTCACTGTATTATTTATGTATGTAGGTGATTAGGCGCGTGACCAGGCTTAGAGGCATCTGCCTAGAATTTGTTTTTATTAGCCAACCTATGTGCCTCCCGTGGAGGTTCCGGATATGTCAAGTGATTATCACTATGTGATTTAAAGTTTAAGTTTTATTTTCTTGTTTGGTTAAACAAGTCTTGTGTATTTTGAAAAAGGGGCCAAGTCCTTTTTGTCTGATCTGTATATATATTATGATGTAGGGATGATGTGAATATATGTATATAAAAAGTTTAAAATTTTTCTGTCTCATATAAGTCTGCACAGCTCAATGGACGTTGTATATTTGTTATTTGCTTCCGCTAGCCCTTAATATTATGTTAATTTGTCTCAGAGGCCTTCGGTAATCCCAGGATTATTGGCCAGTTACGATGCTAAACCTATAGGGACGGGTTTGGGTCGTGACACTAATAGGTCCACAGTTTTTTAAGTTTTGTATTCGGAGGTCTCGTTTTTTATTTTCTTATTTTTTAAATGATTGTATTACCTTTTGTTTTGATATATATATATATATATATGTGTGTGTGTGTGTGTGTGTGTGTGAAAAATCAAATATTTGCCTTTGCGATCTTGATTTCTCTCTGTTATGGTGATCTCTTTGTGTTGTGAGGTTGATCTCGTTGTGCTGTGAGGTGGATCTAGTTGTGCGATCTAAATCTCTGTGTATTGGTGATCTCTGCGTACGCTCTGTGTGTGTTTGTGTGTATGTGTGTGTCTCACTCTGTCTCTATCTATCGATACATATATGTATGTATATATAGATAAGCAAATTTGCGTGATATCTAGTTTGTGTTTGGTAATGTTGTTATAATTCTTTGTTTTGTGATAAACTTTGTTTGTTTGATACTTATTTTGTGATTTTTGTATGTGATATAGTGTAATGATTTTGATTTTTTTGATTTTGTTTGTTGTATAATGTAATGTGTTTTGAAGTTGTAGTTTGGAATTGTGAATTCTGATGTTTTGATACTGATATGCTGTAACTGTATAATTTTGCAGTTTGGAATTGTGAATTGTGAAGTGTTGATACTGATATGTTGTAACTGTATAATTTTGCAGTTTGAAATCTGTGAACAATTGTTTGCTGGTTTGTGATTTTGTAGTATGGATGAGTGTTTCATGTTAATGTGCAAATACAATAATTCTTGTGCTGCTATTAAGATTAGTGAGTGATGTAGTTATCATGAAGTTATTGAGAAAATATCTGCGAAGTTCAAGGAGTTGAGTGTTGATAACTTTTGTTTGTTTTTCTCTATTCTTGGATATTCTAATTGTATTGTTAAATGCGATGATGATTTGGGGAATATGATGTCAATAGTAGGTTGTAGTGGTTCTCATGTTATTGATATTGTTGTAGGTGATAGGTGGAGTGTCGGCGTTCCACATTGCATTGGCTAAGTATGCAGTTGAGTGTAGTTTTGTAGTGAATTATTTGAAGAATGATACAACAAGAGTAACTGTTGAATGTATGATGAAGTCGTCTACGAGTTGTAAATGGTTTATGCATGGAAGAGTGTTAATGAATTCCAGTATTTTTTTTATTATGAAGTTAGATAATGTGCATACTTGTGGGGTTGTTGCTCGTAGATCTTCTAGCAAAATGGTTGGTTTTAGACTTATGTCTGATATTGTGCATAATGATATTAGTGATAATCCGTTGACTTGTCCTATTGAAGTTAAAAAAAAGTTGAAGAAGTAATATGGTATAGATGTTTCTTATCGGGTTACATGGTTAGGAGTTGATAAGGTAAGAGGTGGGTTGTTTGGTGATTTTGCAACTTCTTTTGACCAACTTCGATGGTACCTTGAGACGGGTATGAGAACGAATCCTGAAAGTGTATTTGAATTAGATGTGGATGAAATTAGTGGGCGTTTTCGGAGGTTGTTTGTGGTATTTCATGGATGTTTGTATGGCTTTCAATTTTGTTGTCTTGTTTGTTGATGGTACATTCTTGAAGGGGTGTTACAAGGGATATTTGCTTGCAGCAACATCAAAGAATGGTAATCAAGGTATGTATTTATTCGCAGTTAGTATAGTTTTGGTTTGTCAGTGTACTATTGTATCGTGAGTCTGCTAATTTTTGCAGTTTCATGTTATTTTGTTTTCAAGCCTGTTTTCTTTGGCTTTTGCAATTGTTGACATTGAAAATCAAGATAATTGGATGTAGTTCTTAAGTCAGTTGTTAAAGGCTGTTGGTTTAGGCCGGAGATTGACCTTTGTGTTTGACCGTCAACATGGATTGCTAGACGCTCTTTTAGTGGTTTTTCCCAATGCACATCATGTATATTGCTTGAACCATTTGAAGAGAAATTTAATTGACAAATTGGTGAGACTTCATACTAACTATAAGCTAACTTTGATGAAAATATTAGTTAAATGTGCTTATGCGCCAACTGTTGCTTCTTTTCAACATTATATGGAGAAATTGAGGTGTATTGCTAGAAATGGTAGAATTGATAGTATGTTGGATGGTTTGCAAAATGATAAGTGGGCCAATGCATTTTTTAGAGGGAAACGATATGGTGAGAGGTCATCTAATGCTGTCGAGTCTTACAATAATTCGATTGGTGGGACCCGTGAGTTGCCTATTACTTGTATGGTTGATATGATTAGGGTTCAAATCATGACTCAATTGTCTAATAGAAGAGCTGAATCTAAAGGATGGACTACGAAATTGTGTCCAGTTATAGAAAAGAAGTTGGTGGACTCTTTGAAGCTAGCTAAGACTTGGGATGTGATTGTGATACTATGCTTGAGGTTCATTCTTCTATTTCTTTTTATGTTGATATTGGTAGACGGACTTGTTCTTACCATGAATAGCAATTGAATGGTTTTTCTTGTTGTCATGCTGTGCATGCTTTGCGTAGTAATGGTAGAGGTGTGTATGATTTCATTGATCCTTTTTTTCATGTGGATTGCTTTAGAGAGCCATACAAGGAATCTGTTTTCTAGTGCCTTCAAGTGAGAGATTTGACTTTGATTGTGCCAATAGTTCGATTATCAAACCTCCTATAATGAAGAAGCAGCCCGGGTGGAGCAAGAAGTAAAGGATACCTTATAGGGGTGAGAATGTGAAGCAAATCAAGTGTAGGAGGTGCTTGAAATATGGGAATCACAATAAGAAGACGTACAAGGCTGCTATTTGAAGCCATAGTCTATTCTTTTGAATTTGTATTTGAAGTTGAGGAATTATGATAATAAAATGTGATATTTGGTATTATGGAAGTAATGAATAAAGTTGGTTGCATTCTTTTTTCTTTTTTGATGCGTTATTTAGTTATTGAAATTGTTTTGTTTTGTTTTGTTTGTTTGTTTTGTTTTGTTTTGTTTTGTTTTTTGTTTTTGTGGATTTGGTGGGTTTTATTTTTGTGAAATGCTGAGAAGGTTGTTGAAAATTTCTTGTTAAAACTGTATAATATTGAAATGTAGTTGTACTACATGATATATTTATTTCATATATCATAGTGACAAAATTGTAAAATTTTACAGTTTTATTTTCAATTTTGAAATGCAGTTCATCTATTTGTTGAGTCATAAAATTGGATGCATAATTGTGTAGCATAATTTTTGTTTGAGTAATGAAACTGCATAATTTTGCAGTTTTAAGAATTATGAAAGACAATCTGATGAAACTACATAATTTTACAGTTTTAAGAATTATTAGAAACAACTTGATGAAATTGCATATTTTTGCAGTTTGAAGAATTATTAGAAACAATATTTACTGTATGAAAATATATGCAACCACAAATGTGACGACAATAATAAGCAGAAGAACACAAACAAGTATAATAAGTACAAGCAGAACAACAACAATAATAATAACAACAAGAAAAGTAACAACAACATCAATGACAACAATCATTTTCACCATAATAACCACAAGAAGATCAATTCCCAAAAGAATAAAAACTACTTGTCACATGTTAAAAAAAAAAAAAAAAGTACAAAAATATGTTCACTTGAGTATTTGTATTGTCAAGAAGTTTGTTCATTGTTTCTATGGTTTGGTATGTTTTGTCAACATTTGGTAATGCTCGAGTTTCCAAGATTGGTTCTTATCATTGAGGAATTGACTGATGATTTCTGCTCGAAATTTGACCCACCCAGTTGGTCGAAGTGATTTCTGCACATGTTCCCAGTTGATATATTGGTTGATAACATTGCAGACGACGATTGCACAGTCATTCCTGCAAAGTTTTAGATGAAGTTAATTAGTTAAGTAAAACTGCAAAATTTAGCATATTGGAACATTATGTCACGACCCCAAACCGCCCCTAGTAGGATAGTGCCATGATGGCCAGTAATCCGAGATTACCGAAGGCCAATTTTCAAAATCCGCACACAACAAAATATAAATATATGGGGCTCACAAGTACAGAAGTAATATATACAAATTAGATTAGTCCATAAGAGCTGTGCGTAAGTCAAATGAAATGGCAAACATCTTCACATGGGTTACAACTTAGTATAAATGAAGTAAAGTACTTATTACATATTGATCAAAATGTTTCTCAAGCTGACGTGTGCAAAATACAAGTATTACAAGTCGAGAAGCATAATTTTCAAGACTGCCGACGTGAATACAAGTCAAGCCGACATAACAAAAATCCAAAACAAGCTCGCGAATCACATCTAGGCGTCACCGCCTTCTTGTTCATCACCTACATATATATAGAGATGGTGAGTTTGGATACTCAGTGAATGATATAAATAATAAAGGGTTTGCATAAATAATAGCCGAAGTCTTTTCAAAACGATACATATCAAAACTTTATATAACAAGGGATGGACCTCGTCTATCTAGCAAATCTTTAAAGCTTCAAGGGATGCTTACTAGCGTCAACATATTACAAATGATGACATTCCGGACAAACAAACCCACGCGGTAAACCGTCAGTGGTAAAACAAGACAAAGCAATGGAGATATCTCAAACAAGATGTGCAGTTGCATTATCGTCCCCTGGCACTAAGGACTCTCAAAACAAGATGTGCAGTTGCATTATAGTCCCCTAGCACTAAGGACTCTCAAAACAAGATGTGCAGTTGCATTATAGTCCCCTGGCACTAAGGACTTTCCGAGAATGTCATCAAAACAAGATAATGCTTGATATACAAAATAGGGACAATCAGTCATGCTTAACAAATACTTTTCAAAACAAAGCAAAACAAAGCTCATCAAAACATTGACAACATAGCTTTATTAAAAATACCACTCACTTAGTTTTTCAACGTCGGGGTCAAGGCAAAAGTCCGAGTCCTACAAACACATGACAAAGTCTATTGAACGTACTTTCAAACAAGATTCACATGCAAACGGATGATCTCGGCATTCATCAAAACTAAGTTAAATCAAAACAAAACACTATTTCTCATCTCGGGAGAACGTGCTGGGCACCAACCAGGTCTTGGCCAAGGTCCCATACCATCTCGCCGAGGTGCGGTCTCGACGGCCACATACAAAAGCGAAGTCAGGAAAATCTGGGTTTCTCTTGGAGGAACATGACGAACATGAAGATGGAGAAGATGAAGAACATGCATGCTAAAATCATAACTTGTTATTACAAGGTCTGAGATTTCGTGCTATGAGTTTGAAAACATGGACCTGGGCACCCATATTCAAAGATCTTGTGAGAACAAACACAAAAACATGGTTCTAGATGCAAACTTTCGGATCAAAACAAGACTTTTCTTCATGAACACAAGAACACTATTTTCTCTTACTAAAACCGACTTTAAATCAATGCATGGCATGCAAAACAGATTCGATCGTGCAATGCAGCTAAATGATCAATAAGAACAATAAGAGTAGATTAAGATTCTAACCTCAAAACTAGGATCTAATGGTTCAAACTCTAACGATCAAGCATGGAAGTCTACTCCCTCACTCAAAACTTCTCCTTCTCCTTCCTAGAGTCTCTCTCTCTAAAAGGCAAGATTTGATACAAAATGATATGTTTTCTCGACAGTCACTGACTTAACCCTCTGCTGGGACACGTGGCATCGGCTGATTGGCTCTACTAAAAAAAGTGGCTGACTGACAAGACAAGACCATGACAAAGTGTGTTCAACAAGCTAGACGGCAAGAGCACTCCGGCAAGTGATGATCTCGGCTAAGGGCAAAGCTTCGGCAAGTAGGGTGACAATGACATCGGCTTGGAAGGACGACACTTGACTAAGCTGTGCCACACCTTGGCCTAGATGTGCCACACCTCGGTCTAGGTCATACCATTCCTGGAACAAAATCACTAAGTGCAAGGATCAAGGATCTAGAATGCCTAGATAATAACATCTCGGCCTAGGTGACGCGCACCTTGGCCTAGATGGTGACATCTCGGCCAATATGCCAGGGTGAAGATGGAGGTCAACCGAAGTGGTTCCAAGATAGTTCTAAGTGTGGAAAGGTTCCAAGGTGTCTAGGCTTAAGATGACCTCGGCAACACACCGGGCAAAAACAAGCATGTAAGCAACACTTAATCAAAACAAGACAGGATTTGCAAATGCACCAACAAAACAAGATCATACGTAAATGTATGCAAGTATGACTAAGTTGAAGTGAGGGTTGTTACATCCTACCCCCCTTAAAGAAGTTTGGTCCCCAAACTTGAGTTACCTTGTTCCAAAAACAATTTTGGATATTGGACTTTTATTTCCTCTTCCATTTCCCATGTAGCATCCTCACCGTAATGCTCATTCCATTTAACTTTCACCATTGGTATCGACTTACTTCTCAACTGTTTCACCTGCCTATCGATAATCTGTATCGGCTTCTCTTCGTAGCCTAAATCTTCATTAACTACAATTCCGAAATAGTTGATCACATGTAGTGGATCTCGAATATACTTCCTTAACATCGAAATATGAAACACATTATGGACTTGGCTCAATCCTGGCGGCAAAGCAAGTCTGTAGGCAGCGAGGTTAACCTTCTCAAGAACTTCAAAAGGCCCGATGTAACGGGGTGCTAATTTACCCTTCTTCCCAAATCTTGTAACTCCTTTCATCGGTGAAATCTTTAGGAACACATGGTCCCCGACTTCAAATTCCAACTCTCTTCTTCTCTGGTCGGCATAACTCTTCTGTCGACTCTGTGCGGTTTTGATTCTTTGCTGAACGAGCTTAATCTTCTCGGTTGTTACTTGAATTAACTCGGGACCAAGCAGAGCTTTGTCTCCTACCTCGGTCTAACATATCGGCGACCTGCACTTCCTTCCATACAACGCTTCATACGGCGACATGCCAATGCTAGCTTGATAACTGTTGTTGTAGGTAAATTCCACCAATGGCAAATGTACTCCCCAACTTCCTTGGAGGTCCAATACACATAGCCTAAGCATATCTTCAAGTGTCTAAATCATCCTCTCTGTTTGCCCATCAGTCTGGGGATGAAAAGCTGTGCTAAACCTCAACTCGGCCCCGAAGGCTCTTTGTAGGCTCTGTCAAAATCTGGAAACCAACGTCGGATCTCGGTCTGACACAATTGACATCGGTACTCTATGAAGTCTAACAATCTCATTCACATACAACAAAGCAAGTTTATCGGCGTTGAAGGTGGTCTTAACAGGCAAGAAGTGTGCTGACTTAGTTAGTCTATCCACGATAACCCAAATCGAATCCATACCCTTTTGTGTCTTCGGCAAACCAACCACAAAGTCCATGGAGATGTGCTCCCATTTCCACTCAGGAATCGGTAAAGGTTGAAGAAGTCCTGCTGGCCTTTGATGTTCTACTTTCACTTGTTGACAATACAGACACTGGGACACGAACTCGGCTATTTGTTCTTTCATATTCGGCCACCAAAACGTCTGCTTCACATCCTGATACATCTTGGTGTTCCCTGGGTGAACAGCAAACTTGGAACCATGAGCTTCCTGCAAAATTTTTCTTTTCAACTCTGGGATGTCGGCCACACATAATCTTCCTTCAAACTTGAGCACTTGATTTTCTATGGTGTACCCTGATCTCGGCTTTGTGATAATCTCATCGGCTACCTTCTTGAAGAATTCATCCTCCATCTGTGTTGTCTTTACTTCCTCAACAATAGTCGGCTCCACTAAGATCATGGTTAGACATGCCAAATTTCCAACCATCTTTCTGCTCAAAGCGTCGGCTACGGCGTTAGCTTTACCTGGATGATATTGAATTTACACGTCGTAATCTTTCAACAACTCGAGCCATCTTCTCTGCCTCATATTCAATTCTTTCTGAGTGAACAAGTATTTTAAACTCTTATGATCTGTAAAAACCTGACAAGAAGCTCCATACAAGTAGTGGCGCCAAATCTTTAAAGCAAATACCATGGCTGCTAGTTCTAAATCATGGGTGGGATAGTTCTTTTCATGTGACTTCAATTGACGAGAGGCATATGCTATGACCTTACCCCCTTGCATTAATACATAACCCAGACCCTTATGCGAAGCATCACTATAAACATGAAACTCTTCATTACCTGACAGTAGTACAAGAACTGGTGCTGCGACTAACCTCGTCTTCAACTCCTGGAAGGCTGCTTCCCTATCCTCAGTCCATTCGTAAGCCGCTCTCTTCTTAGTCAGTTATGTCAACGGAATTGCAATCTTTGAGAAATCCTTCACGAACTTCCTGTAATAACCCGCCAATCCCAGAAAACTACGAACCTCAGACACATTAGTCGGCCTCGGCCAATTCACAACGGCTTCAATTTTACGAGGATCGACCGAAATACCATCTTCATCAATTACATGACCCAAAAATGAAATAGTAGAAAGCCAAAACTCACACTTGTTAAACTTAGCATACAATTTCCGATCCCTCAAGGTCCGTAAGGTAAGTCTCAAATGATCCTCGTGTTCAGCTTTACTTTTAGAGTAGATCAATATATCATCGATGAAGACAACCACAAACTCATCTAGATATGGCTTAAAGACTCTGTTCATCAAATCCATAAATGCTGCAGGGGCATTGGTCTCTCCAAAAGGCATTACTAAAAACTCGTAGTGGCCATACCTCGTCCGAAAAGTGGTCTTCTCAACATCCTCGGCTTTAACCTTAAGCTGATGATAACTCGACCTAAGGTCAATTTTGGAAAAGACTCGTGCTCCTTGCAACTGATCAAACAAATCATCTATCCTCAGTAACGGTACTTATTCTTGATGGTTACCTTATTCAGTTCTCGGTAATCAATACAAAGACGAAGTGTACCATCCTTCTTCTTAACAAACAAGACAAGTGCTCCCCAAGGTGAAGTGCTCGGCCTAATAAAACCCTTATCTAGCAACTCTTGTAGTTGAAGTTTCAATTCCTTAAGCTCGGCGGGGGCCATCCTATAGGGTGTTTTAGAAATGGGCTGGGTTCCCAACATGATGTCAATAGTAAACTCTACCTCTCTATCAACTAAGTGACTTGGCAAATCATTTGGAAAGACGTCAGGGAACTCATTAACAACGGGGACGTCGGCTAACTCAACACTTCCATTCAAATTACTTAGTACACTACACAAATGACCTTGACACCCTTTTTGGATCAACCTATAGGCTTTCATGGATGAAATGAAGTTAGGTGGGGATACTACTCCTTTACCCTGAAACGTGACCTCGGCTAGGTTTGGGGATTTTAACGTGACACTTTTAGAAACACAATTTATGGATGCGTGATTTGCCACTAACCAATCCATCCCCAATATAACATCAAAATGAGTCATGTCCAATGGCATTAAATCAGCTAACAATTCAACATTCCCAACCACAACAACACATGTTCGATAGATGGATGCAACATTCATAGATCTCCCAGATGGAGTAGATACATATAACACATAACTAAGGGGTTCTAGTTTCCTATTAATCCTCTCGGCAAACTTAGCAGAAATGAATGAATGCGTAGAACCCAAATCAATCAATATATATGCATTTTGAGAGCAAATTGGAAGTATACCTGACACCACTGTCTCAGCATTCTGAGTGTCTCCTGGTACTAGTGCAAAAACTCTGCCTTGCCTCATCTGTCCTTTCCCAACGTTACCTTTTCTGTACGGAACCCGAGGTATTCTCATCTTTCTTACTATCGTCAGCCCTTGTTTTAGGACAGTCCTTCACAAAATGACCTATTTCACCGCATTCATAACAAGCTCCAGACGCCTGACGACAGACCCCGAAATGTGGCTTCCCACAACTTGAACATGTTAGCTTAGTACCACTTTTCTGCCTTGGGTAGCTTGAACTGCCAACATTCACTTTCTTCCTGATACCAAATTGTGCTCGGCGATTGTCATAATTCTGTCTCTTCCTCTGGCTCTCCCCTGAACTCTGGTATCTGTTCAAATTAGCTTTGGCCAGAATGGCTTTGTCTAATACTCCAGCGTAAGTCGGCATGTTGAGCATGTTAACCCGGTCTTGTATCGGTCCACGAAGCCCACTTTCAAACTTCCTAGCCTTCATATATTAATCGTTGACCATGTGGGGTGTATACCTCGCCAACTCAGTGAAGGCACGGTCATATTCAGCTACTGTTCTATTGCCTTGCGTCAAAGTCTGAAACTCGGTAGTCTTGCGATCTCGAACACTTAGGGGAAAGTTCTTGGTGTAAAATAACTCCAAAAATCGGGTCCAGGTCAAGTCTGGATTGCCTTCTCGAACCATCATCCACCATCTGCAAGCGTCGTCATCTAGTGTAAGGGCTGCTAATGTCACATTCTGGGTGTCGGTGCTGGGAAAGATCTCGAACAGCTTCTCTATTTCCAAAACCCACACTTCGGCTTTCATCGGCTCTATACTCCCTTGGAATCTCGGTGGCTTCATTTTCTTGAACTCTCTGATCAAGGCTATCATGCCGTCCTCATATAAGGCTGGTTGTGGAAGCACTTGTGGCACTGGAGGAGGTGGAGGTGGAGGTGGAGCTGCATTTCGAACGTTTGTCTGCTCGGCCTGCGTCAAAGTAGCACTAGCGTACTGTTATCTTGTCTGCCTTAACTTGCGGGCCAAACCTTTAACTAACCTTTTCAGTCTGTCTAATCTGTCCTCGGACTGATCTCGGCCAACTGGAGGTCTACCTCTCCTCATGATGCTATGAGTATGCAAAATGTGACTTTAAAACAAAATGAACAAATAAACACGTAGGCAAGTAACAATTAAGCATGCCGAGACGATGCACACCTTGTTTACATAGCAAGCAATATGATGCAACCCTAACATCCTTCTAAGGGGAAATCCTATGCTCTTTAGGACTCAAAGTGTGTGAATAATGTATACTAAGGAACTTGTGCTCTGATACCATTCTGTCACGACCCCAAACCGCCCCTAGTAGGATGGTGCCGTGATGGCCAGCAATCCGAGATTACCGAAGGCCAATTTTTAAAATCCACACACAATAGAGTATAAATATATGGGGCTCACAAGTACGAAAGCAATACATACAAATCAGATTAGTCCATAAGAGCTGTGGGTAAGTCAAATGAAATGGCAAACATCTTCACATGGGTTACAACTTAGTATAAATGAAGTAAAGTACTTATTACATCTTGATCAAAAGGCTTCTCAAGCCGACGTGTGCAAAATACAAGTATTACAAGTCGAGAAGCATAATTTTCAAGACTGCCGACGTGAATACAAGTCAAGCCGACATAACAAAAATCCAAAACAAGCTCGCGAATCACATCTAGGCGTCACCGCCTTCTTGTTCATCACCTACATATATATAGAGAGGGTGAGCTTGGATACTCAGTGAATGATATAAATAATAAAGGGTTTGCATAAATAATAGCCGAAGTCTTTTCAAAACGATACATGTCAAAACTTTATATAACAAGGGATGGACCTCGTCCATCTAGAAAATCTTTAAAGCTTCAAGGGATGCTTACTAGCATTAACATATTACAAATGATGACATTCTGGACAAACAAACCCACGCGGTAAACCGTCAGTGGCAAAACAAGACAAAGCAATGGAGATATCTCAAACAAGATGTGCAGTTGCATTATAGTCCCCTGGCACTAAGGACTCTCAAAACAAGATGTGCAGTTGCATTATAGTCCCGCTACTAATGCTTAGAGTCCCCTAGCACGTACGGACTTCCAAACTTTGTGCTACAAGTGCTTATAGTCCCTTAGCACGTACGGACTTCCAAACTTTGTGCTACAAATGCTTATAGTCCCTTAGCACGTACAGACTTCCAAGAATGTCATCAAAACAAGATAGTATGTATATTTTCCAACTAGGAATAACCATTCATGCTTACAAATACTTTTCAAAACGAAGCAAAATAAGACTTTTATCAAAGCATTATAACATAGCTTTATTAAGAATACCACTCACTTAGTTCTTCAACGTCGGGGTCAAGGCAAAAGTCTGAGTCCTACAAACACATGGCAAAGTCTATTGAACGTACTTTCAAACAAGATTCACATGCAAACGGATGATCTTGGCATTCATCAAAACTAAGTTAAATCAAAACAAAACACTATTTCTCATCTCGGGAGAACGTGCTGGGCACCAACTAGGTCTTGGCCAAGGTCCCATACCATCTCGCCGAGGTGCGGTCTCGACGGCCACATACAAAAGCGAAGTCGGGAAAATCTGGGTTTCACTTGGAGGAACATGAAGAACATGAAGATGGAGAAGATGAAGAATATGCATGCTAAAATCATAACTTGTTATTACAAGGTCTGAGATTTCGTGCTATGAGTTTGAAAACATGGACCTGGGCACCCATATTCAAAGATCTTGTGAGAACAAACACAAAAACATGGTTCTAGATGCAAACTTTCGGATCAAAACAAGACTTTTCTTCAAGAACACAAGAACACTATTTTCTCTTACTAAAATCGACTTTAAATCAATGCATGGCATGCAAAACATGTTCGATCGTGCAATGTAGCTAAATGATCAATAAGAACAACAAGAGTAGATTAAGATTCTAACCTCAAAACTAGGATCAAATGGTTCAAACTCCAACGATCAAGCTTGGAAGTCTACTCCCTCACTAAAAAATTCTCCTTCTCCTTCCTAGAGTCTCTCTCTCTATAAGACAAGATTTGATACAAAATGATATGTTTTCTCGACAGTCACTGACTTAACCCTCTGCTGGGACATGTGGCATCGGCTGATTGGCTCTACTAAAAAAAGTGACTGATTGACAAGACAAGACCATGACAAAGTGTGTTCAACAAGCTAGACGGCAAGAGCACTCCGGCAAGTGATGATCTCGGTTAAGGGCAAAGCTTCGGCAAGTAGGGTGACAACGACATTGGCTTGGAAGGACGACACTTGACTAAGCTGTGCCACACCTTGGGCTAGATGTGCCACACCTCGGTCTAGGTCATACCATTCCCGGAACAAAATCACTAAGTGCAAGGATCAAGGATCTAGAATGCCTAGATAATAACATCTCGGCCTAGATGATGCATATCTCGGCCTAGGTGACGCGCACCTCGGCCTAGATGGTGACATCTCGGCCAATATGCCAGGGTGAAGATGGAGGTCAACCGAAGTGGTTCCAAGATAGTTCTAAGTGTGGAAAGGTTCCAAGGTGTCTAGGCTTAAGATGACCTCGGTAACACACCAGGCAAGAACAAGCATGCAAGCAACACTTAATCAAAACAAGACAGGATTTGCAAATGCACCAACAAAACAAGATCATACGTAAATGTATGCAAGTATGACTAAGTTGAAGTGTGGGTTGTTACACATAAGTTATTGAGTTTGTATCTTACGAGTGTGGGGTTTATTGTAAGCATTCCTCAATTGATGCAATTACTGTCTCGCACTCTTGAGATGATAACATGTTTCCTTGATTGCTGAATAATGATTTATTCCGTCTCAGTTGATATTGTTGCTACAAAATAATTAGTGGGTGTTTTTGTTAGTTATAGTGATGTGCTGAGATGTTTTGAAAGGAATGAAGCGAAGTAGGAAATTTTATTTAACTTACAATTTCCTTTGCAATTTCAAAGTGCTTGTTATGACAATCTTTTGCTGGCCTTAAAGAGTCATAGTGCCTCTATATCCCATCAGCATTGTCAAAGACCACAATTATCCAATGGTTGTCGTGGTTGATTAGGAAATGGATATATCTGTTTTTCATTGCTTCTGGAAAATGGATGTCCATTATTTTTTCTCTTAGTGCTAGATCTTGGTTTTGTAGTGGAGTCTGTAATTTATATATGTTTGAAATATGTTATAAAACTATGTAGTAAGACATGTTAAGAAAGAAATTTTTTTTGTAGTTTGAATAGTATTGAAAGGTATGTTAAGTTTTGTTTACATTGATGAGTGTTGAGAAAACGTAAGATCTTCCTGCGTATGGATTTCTTGCAAAGGTTAGATCATGTTTCTCAAATTCTTCAATTGATGGTTGGAGTGCTAATTTCATTTCTGCGAAGGCATCAATGACCTAAAACATGTTATATATGAGAATGTGTTAGGTTTGTGGAATAAGTTATTGAATATGGACAGAAACTGTAAAATTGTGCAGTTGGAGACCTACATTCCCATATAAGGCTTCCCTGTTGGTCAATCTACATATATCTGAAAAATATATGCAAATTTCATCTTCGCTGCCAGACCAGACACAAGCACTTGATTGTGTGTTGTTGATGAGCTGAATTTGGTCTTGGTCTTGGTCTTTTTTGGATAGGCTATGCCAAACCTTGTTTGTTTTACGGCATGAAATGACGAGTGACTGGTTGTGGATTGATTTTTCCTTGAAATCATCATCACTTTTCGATATTTGAACTTGTGCCTTCTCTTGATTGGCATCTTCTTTTGGCTTGGTTTCAGTAGCACTACCTTTTTTTCATCTTTTCTTTCTGCTGCTGTTTTGCTTCATGAGCACCATCTTTTTGCTCGGGTTCAGTAGCAGGTTCTTTCTCTATTTCGATTTCTTCTTTTTTCTTTTCATTCTTCTTCTCTTTTTCTTCATCGGTACCCTCTGTTGGTTTGGGTACATCAGCAGCAACTTCTGTCTTGTTCCTTGTATCTTCTTTGGCTTTTGTCATTGGTTGGTATTCAAAATTTGGCTTATGTGCTTATTTTCTTAACTTTTGTTTGATTCTCTTGACCATTGATCTTTGTTGGGGACTTCCAGTTTTTTTGGCGGACATTTTCTTCAATTGGTCTTTTTTTCTACGCAATTCAGCTATGAATTTTTGTTCCATTTCTTGCATTTGTGCTCTCATGGCTACTATAAGTTTGACTTTGTCGTCCTCTTTGGTTGATGTTTGTGCTTGGTTATCACCTATAAAAATGTTGGATTGTGTTTTGGTTAGTTTAATTAAATTTTGCAATTTGCTTCAATATTAGACAAGAGTTTACCTTGTGCATGAAATGTGTCAGATTTCTCTTGGAGTTCTTCTTGTTGTTCTGTCCTTTTTTCTTCTTGTTATTTTGTTTGTTCTTTTTTTTTTCATGTTGTTGTTGTTGGTTGGTTTGTCAATTCTTGTTCATTGACTTCTTATTGTTGGTTTGTTTGTTTTTTTTCTTGTTCTTATTGTTGGCCTTCTTCTTCAATCAGTGTCTTTTTGTTGATCACATTCTTCTTGTTCTTGTTTTTGTTCTTGTTCTTGTTTTTCTTCTTCATTGTCTTGTTGTTCATCAGCTTCTTCTTCTTCTTCTTCAGTCACTTGTTTTTTTTCTTCATCACTCTCTGCTTCTTGTACATCACTTTCTGATTGTGACAACCCTCACCACAGATTAGTGCTAATCTATGATTAAGCATGTTAACTAACTGATTGACTGAAATTCTGAACTGATTGATTTAGTGTATTAGTTTAAATGCATGCATATCTGTTTGACTGCTAAATTATCTGTTCATGTATTATGTTTAGACTGCAAATTGAAGGCATTATTGGCGGCCGAATCTGAAATTGATTAGTGTTTTGTGCTAATTAGAATTTATGTGATTTTATGGTATATTTAATTGAAATTTGATTTTGTATGTTTAAATTGGATTAAATAATGTTAATTTACAAGAGTTGGACTTATTCACCAAATTGCCATGCTTAGTGGGCCACTTTCTCCAACACCTTGAGGCTTGAGTACACTTAGAAATACCTTTTGCTCAGCCATTTTGAAGACACAACCGACTAGAGAGAGTGAGATAGGAGAAATTGAGTTCATCTAGGCATTTAGCTTGGAGACTTGAAGATATTGAAGGTTAATTGCATAATTGAGCCTCTAGACTCGAAATTGAGGAACCAAGGTAAGGATTTTATCCTTTTAATTGTGAAATCAAGTTAGTTCTTGCATGGTTCTTGGAAGATTAGAGTTTTAAAGCCAAGAATTGGCTTAATATGTTGAATTGAGTAGGAATTCATGCATGCATGTTCATATTGTTGAATTTTGAAGTTGTTTCATGAGGATTTCTTCATGCATGTTCATATTTTGAGTCTTGATCCATGAACTCACCATGTTTTGAAGTTAAACATTGCATTTGATCTTATTTTGTAGCATTGGTGTTCCTAGGAACCCATGTATGTGTTGAATTTGCATTGTTCTTCATGTTCGTGAAAACCTCTTTGAAATTTGTGTTTAATTGAACTACCTTTGGGTTTTGATTTCTCAAATTGATCTTTGAAACATGTCATATTATGAGTTTACAAGTGTTTTCTAGAAAATTAGCCCAAAAGGATCGAATTTGATGCATTAAAGTTGAGTTTTGAGCTTGAGGTTCAAATCTGAAAATTCCAGATTTTGGACTCACGCTCGAGCGAGGAACTCCACGCTTGAGCGTACGCCTTGTGTTCATGCAGTCCGTTCGAGCGAGTAAAGTGGCGCTCGAGCGTGAAATGCGTGTATCCAGCACTTTGCATGTGTTTACAGTCCGCTCGAGCGAAGGAATGCACGCTCGAGCGAGGACTTGTGTCTCACGCTCGAGCGAGGGTCGAGCGCCCGTCGAGCGTGAATTTCACTCATCCAGTACTTTTGAAGTCCACTCGAGCGAGGAAAGTCACGCTTGAGCGGAGATCCTTTGTCTGCATGTCCGCTCGAGCGTAGAAAGCCACGCTCGAGCGAGACCCCTGCTTTCTGAAAATTCTGAAAAGTGTTTTAAAGTGCATCTTTGCATCCTCATTCTATCTTAGGCACTCATAGGCCTAATTTAAGGCATCTTAGTGATGATATTGATGTAGAACCACACCGAGGTAAATTAGGGATTAAGTTATTATTTCCCAACTGTGTAGCTTAGTATGTGTTCATTCTGTAACTGTAGGGTTGGCATCCGAGGACGCTCTAGCTGTTTATAGCCCAGTGCTCTGTGAGTAACAATGTTGTAAAGATATGTTCAATTGAGATTATTTCCTGAACAAATAACTGTACTACTTTATGAAATGACATTATTTACTAAGTGAATATATGTCCTATTTGTGAACTGTATTCGTGGCATCCATAGCAATTTACTGTTACTAAATTGTTACTGCTACTGTTACAGAGATCTCTGTCAGTTCCCATGTTTGGAACCACTACTGTTTACTGATATGATGGCCATCATTGACTGCTCGGTCTGTTAAGACCAACTATACTGTTTTGCTATTGGATGTGCCACATATGACTATTATAGTTTCTGAATAACTGTTATGACATGAATTATGAGCTACAAACTGAATGACTGATATACTGATAAATGATCATTTTCAATACTGAAAGGACATTCATTTTTAACCTCTTTACGCATATGTTATTCACTGGGTTTTAGCTTACTGTTTATATATATATATATATATGTAGGTGTCCAAGCATCGGATCAGATCTAGGAGCGTTGGGTTAAACTCCCTTTTTGTCAAGCCAACCACTGTGCCTCACTGCGAGGTTCCATGTACTGCTAAGCCAAGGCTGCTTCGGGGCGTTTTAGATTTCCTCATTTCTGTCTCTGTATTGTATAGACTGTATAGACTCGTACTGTACTGTTGTGGTAGGGACTTGGTCCCTAACCTGAATGATTGTATATGATGTACATATATACTGTTATGGTTTGAATGTGTATATGTTTAAAAAGTCTTTTTGCATACAGACTGTCACAGCTCATTGGACATCTTTTATTACTGATTTGGCTTCTGCCAGCCCCTGTACTCTGTATTACTGTCTTACTGATAAGCAGGCCTTCGGTAATCACGGATTACTGGCTGGTTACTGTGCTAAACCCATAGGGGCGGGTTTGGGTCGTGACATTGGTTCTTCTTATGGTTCTTGTTTTCTTTTCTTTTCTTTCTTTTTTGTTGTTGTTGTTGTTGTTGTTTTGATTCCGATTGGTGTTCTTCTTCGAGAAAGTCATCCTCATCACTGTCTAGAAGTCTTTTTTTTTTTGGTTGCTTTTGTTTGTTTTTTTCGCTTATTGTCCTTTTTGTGGTCATGTTTCTTTACTGAAGAGTCTGTTGATGTGTTTTGATTGATATGCAATAACTGTATTTCTTGTTCAGTTGAGGTTAAAGCACTTTGGTCAACCTGCATTGAAACAATGTGGCATATATTAGTAATACTGTAAAATTGGTTAGTTTCATAACATGATTTGTACTGTGAGTAATGTGAGTTAAGTGTTGAAAATATATTGTTTGAAACTGAAAACTTTTACAGTTTTATAACATGATTTTTACTATAATGACTGTGAAAGGATTGTTGAATAGATTTGTGCGTTGAAACTGCAAGCTTTTGTAGTTTCATAACATGAGTGATGTTAAATAGGTGTGTGTTTTGAAACTACAAACTCTTACAGTTTCATAATATGATTTGTACTGTGAGTAATGTGAATTAAGTGTTGAAAATATGTTATTTGAAAATGAAAACTTTTACAGTTTCATAACATGATTTTTACTATAATGACTGTGAAAGGAGTGTTGAACAGATTTGTGCTATGAAAGTATAGAAGAGTTTGAATACCTTTTCAAAGTCAGTAAGGCTGATGTGTTTCCACTTGGAGTGCATTTTGCCAAGGTTCCACTTCATAAATCTTGGGAAGCTTTCTTTGTTGGATGGTCGGAGGAGTTTACTGTGCTCACAGTACCAGTACTGTAAAAAAAAATTAAAATATGTTAGATAGTTCGAAATAGTTGGATGTTTGATATTTTTTGTGTGAAGTAGTTTTTGTAGTGTGTTTACCAAGAGTAACATGACGCATCCAGTGACATGCCTTGGGTTGTTGCTTGCATTTGTCATTGAATTCATCAGTGTGTTGTTTATTGCCTCAACCCAATTATACTTATTGATGTTGTTGAGATTGTTAACATAGTTGAGAAAACTCCAACTGAGCGTATGGCCTGTTGTAGGCATTAGAAGTTTCAAGTACAAGTAAATGGTGATGACCCTTGCAAGATCTTGACGATCATTGGTTGATTTTCTTTTTTTTGTTTGTTGAAACATTTTGGTCAATGACTTGCCATCCAATCTTTTTTATTGATTTGCATTTTCGTTTGTAAAATGCAAGCTCAAAATCCTTTGGTCTTGCATAGGATTTAGTGGTGATGGTGTATTCTCCACAGTCGATACCAAAAATGAGCCTCACATCACTGTTTCTGAGTTTCATTTCTTTTTTGTCAAGTATCAATGCTCTTTTTCTTTTGTTGCAGAGTGTTGTCATTTTTGCTACAATGGAATTTTAGCATTTGCTCCAAGAGGCTTTCAGTTGTGTTGAGGAGAGAGCATTTATAATGGGCCAAAAAGGGATTTTTTGCAGCTCTGTCTGTTGGGCTGTTGTGAATTTGACCCCCTTCAACAGTTTGATTACTGTTTCGATGTTGGAACGGTAATTAAACTGTTGGACTTTCTTTCCAGGGACTGCTCCTTTTTTCCCTTTTGATGGCTTGGTTTTTGTTTCAGGAGTTGATTGGCTTTCTTGGAGTTTTCTTTTTTTGGTTGGAGGAGCTTTTTATTTTTTTGCTGGCTTTCTTTTGTTTTGTTTTTGGTGGCTGGAGGTGTGGTTGGTGTTTGTTGTGTGGGTGTGGTCTGTGGTGTAGTTCTTGGGCTTTTTCTTGTAGGTAGTGTGGTTGTTTTGTGGGTTTTTTTGGTTGTGGTGGTTGGGTTTTTTGTGGAGTGAGAGATTTTGGTGGCATTTCAGTGGATACAGGTGAAGGACTGTCAAAAGAGGAGATACTTAAATCCCTGATTGGATTTTTGGGCATATGGGTTTATTTCTTCCAATATCTTCCAACAGCTATTTTTGAAAAAATGAAAGCGACAGCAGGGCATGAGTAATATAGTGACAAAACTGTATGATTTTACAGTTTTATATGCAGTTTAATATGAAGTTATATCTATTTGTTGTTAATAGTTACAAAACTGTATAATTTGACAATTTAATTTGCATTTTATAATAAGTTATCTATTTGTTTTGAATAGTGATTAAACTGTGTAATTTTACAGTTTCATTTGCAGTTTGAATAAATTTAGATATGTTACTTGTAGAGTGATGAAACTGTCTGATGTTTCAGTTTTATAAACACTATCAACAATAAGAACAACCCATTGTATTTTGTAAACAATAACAATAACAACGAGAAGATTAAGTATTCAATGAAATGTAGCAACAATATGAAGAAGAAAAACCAATATTTAACAAGAAGAAGAAGAAGCAAGAATAACAAGAATAAGAATAAGGAATTGAATGTGTAAAAACGGGGGATTAGAATGTTTAAAAACAGGGGACTAGAATGTTTTAAAACAGAGGATTATATATAAAAGATGGTTTATACATTTTGAAGTATGTAAAATGTGTTTTATAAGGATTTTTTTTATGAAAGTGTTATTGAAACGGTATATACGAAATATGAAAGAATAATGTACAAATTTAAATGAAAAATAATAGGTGAAAAGAGATGTTACTTTTTTTTTTTTCTATTTCTGTGAATCGGAAGTCAGGAACTATGAAATTTCTTCAGAGTTGTGATGGTTCTTCGTGTTGTTGAGAGTTGCCAATTGGAGAAGATGAACGGCTTGGTGTTGTGTTGGTAAGAGTCGACGATTGGAGAAGATGAATGGGTTCGTTTTGTGGTTAGGGTAGGGTTTTAGAGGTAGTGGAGGTGAACGGTGGAGAGTTGAAGGACTAAGAATGCATAGTCGAGTGGCGGAGATGTAACAGTATACTCATCAGAATAAGATAATCGTAGGTAAATATTGCGCGCGTATGAATTAGATAATATATTGTGAGTATTTTCGTCTAGTTGATAATTTAAAAACTTAATAAAATATTAAATTTATTTTGAAATTAAATGAGGCACAATATGTTGAGCTTGGGCCTTTGAGTCGGTTTTCCAAAATAAAAATCATAAAATATAAGCCCATGGCCCGATCAAGCAATTTAGAAATGCAATCAACAGTATCACTGTAACCATTTCTCTCTCTCTCTCTCTCTCTCTCTCGGGAGGACAGACAAAACAAGAACTATGTCACTACCAGCAGCTGTGCATGTGCTAAAACCTGAAACCCCAAGACTCTTCTCTCTCCTTCCCACCTCTCTATTCACTTTCTCTACCCCTCACTGTCTCTCTCGCTCCCAAACCCTAATAGTTTCACGAAAATCCTTCACACTCTCAACCTCTTCTTCACGCTCGTCCTCATTCCAGTTCTCTCCCCAACACCAACAACAACAAGAAATCGATTTTCACGACGAAGACGAAGAACATGTCGTCGGCGATTGTGTCGTATTCGAAGAAGGCATATTCGAAGACCCTTTTCTTCAACCGAACTTCGATTCCGATGCGAATTTCCCCAAAAAGAACACTGAATCTTCTTCTGTACAAGTTAATCCCCAGGATTTGATTCCGGAAAAATGGAAGGAAGTTCAGGCACAGATCAATATTACGAAGAAGGAGAGGCGAAAGATTGCTCAGGAATTGGAGTTTGGTAGACGTGTTGAGAAGAGAAAGCAAGGATTGATTCCGATAAGGAATGTGGAGGACTATGTGGCTTATAGGGATGAAAAGCTATCGCAATTGAAACCTGTTGTTCTTGATAGTCCGAAATTTTCGGATTCTGGTGACGAAAAGGATGAGAATGATGTCGGTAAATCCAGAGAAGGTTCCAAGAGTAGCAGCAGAGTGGCTCCGAGGAACCCTAAATTGGCTGTTTATGGTGCTACTTTGGATGATATTTCGGACTTCTTTAGCACGAATTATGATCCTAAAGCTGCCAAAAATCCTCAAGGTAATTTTTTTTTTGTTATTAGTTTGCAATTTGTGGTGTCTTCAGCATGCTAATTGGATAAATTTCATGATTGTAATGTTCAATTTATTTATATGGTTTCGAAGTCGGCATATAAGTGTGTTAAATTCTAGACTAATTGCTAACAAAGTGAGGAATGGAGTTTATCTAATTTCATTGTGGTGGGGTTAGAAATCAGAGTACTGTTAGTTACGTGGAATTATGCTAAGTTGAAATTGTGCTTCTCTGTAATCTCTGACCTATAATATAGCTACTTTGATTTTCTAGAACTTATCAAATACATTGCCAACTTGAAGTTAAGTCTTTGTCCAGTCCATCCCTCCTAGGCCCTAGCATCTTATATTTGATTTTCAGTTTGTTGACAGTAGCCTTGATGATGAGGCTTGCTTATGCCTCTACAATGATGGGGTTGCATCAAAATATGAACTAGTATACAAACAATACTGCCTCTCTACCCTGACATAATCTATTTGACTGTCGCCTGTGCAATGCTCTGCACGTTCAAAATGAAGGCTTGAGATCATTTATGCACTTTCATGGTTAATATTTCTGTGTGAATTTTCTGTTGGGTTGGATTCCAAAATTGCAGGTTATGTAGATTTTGAATAACATCCTTCAGCTGTAACTTTATATCCTTATATTTTAGGGCTTAGACTCTGTTCAAGGTTTTGTCATAATATAAGCAATTCTAGAAAATTGATTTAAATTTTGGCATTCAAATCCAAATCCAAACCTTAACTATAACGGATAGATAAGGGATTCTGCACTCTAATAATCTATCTTGCAACTATTGCAATATGGGTTTGTGTTGAATTCTACTTCCAATCTTCTTGTTAGGAATTTTTATTTTTATTTTTCACTTATTCCCATTTTCGAACACAAGCAGTGTACGTGGAACACATTTTATGAATGTGAGATAATTCTAACTTTGGCTACAATTTGATATAGACCTGGGATTAATATGTCTTTATGCACATAACTTCCATTTTTTCTTTTTTACACTTAACCTTCTATCTTTCCGATGGTATATGGAAAATTCCTTTTTACGTGGTTTCACATACTTTCTTTTGAAGTTAGAATTTACCTGGTAATTTTGATTGTATTTTGTTGAAATGACATTAAGGCTGTTGGATTTGGGTATCTGATATGATTATATTAATTGAGCAGGCCCTCGTAAGTTGTTTACTAAGGAGGAGAAGGTCCTACTAAATAGGCGGATACCTGAGGTGTTGGCTGCTACCTCTGTAAGTTTCATAACATCTCCGAACAGTGTCACTCGTCATTTTTTTCAGCTTTTTATTTATTTCATGATTATTTTTTCCACTTCTGCATAACTACTTAATGTGCTTTTTGTTTTGAGTTGACTGGATGATGTACATGGTGTAGGTGAAATGCTTTTTATGCTTGCACACTCTCTGTGTAGTTGTAAATAGGTGGTCTAGGCTGACGCTGTAGTTATTTTCAGGACAAGTGGCTACCTCTGCACAGCCTTGCAGCATCAGGAGACTTTTACCTTGTCAATGCTTTGTTGAAACATAATGTTGATATCAACAACCAGGACAAGGTCTGTAGAACGATTACTTTTATATTACTGTTCATGTAGTTTGCACCTTTTTGTCTTACTCATTTATTTTTTATAAAAATCTTTTGTTTCTACAGCATGATACTGCCTCTCTCTCTCTCTCTCTCTCTCTCTCTCTCTGCTTTTATCCTTCTTGGTTTAAACTCTGGTTTGCCATTTCTTTCCAGGATGGACTGACTGCACTTCACAAAGCAATGCTTTCCAAAAAGCAGGCCATTTGTAACTATCTTTTGCGAGAATCAGCAAATCCATTTGTTCGGGATAAAGTGAGCATATATTTACCTGGACTTTTCATTTGTGTCATATACCACAGCTAAAGAATTACATTGTTTTCAGCTTGCATAGAATTTGGCAATGACTGTTTGTATGAGCTGCCCTTGAATACATGCCAAACCCTTATGATGCTGATTCGGAATCCATTTCTGTGTTTCTCGTATGATTGTTTTTGTGTAATTGTGGCATTTTTCTTGATGTTGTCCAGTGGTTTTGTTGTTGTCATTGCCATCATCATGGATCGCTCTTCAATTTTGGTGGAATCATGTAATTTTGTTTTGTATATATTTGCATGCTTCCTTTTTCAACTGCATTTGTTTGTTTATTTTTGCATTTATATCATTTGATGTGTTAAGAGATGTCAATATTTGGCTAATTTGTTGACATTTGAGTTCCCTCAGATTATTGATTAATTTAAAAGCACTATGCTTCTACATTCTGTTGATTTAATCATTTAAATGTTGGTTTCAGCTTATTCTTTGTGCATCTATTTTCTTTCTTGACAACAGGACGGGGCTACATTGATGCACTATGCTGTCCGCATGGCTTCAAGTCGGATGATAAAAATTCTTCTATTGTATAATGTTGATATAAACCTCCAAGACAATGTATTGCCTAATAACTCCTTTCTGCCTTTGTATTTTTCTTACCAAATTCCAGGATTTCACTCTATGTTGTTCTTGTCGTGCTCTTTTCAGGATGGGTGGACACCATTACATCTGGCTGTTCAAACCCGCAGAACAGATATAGTGAAACTTTTGTTAATCAAAGGTGCTGACAAGACATTAAAAAACCTGGTAAACATCTATTGGCCTTTTTGCTAAGTAGGAATAGGACCTGTCTCACAATACGTATACGCTGAGACAGTAGAAACAAAAATAAATTAAGGCACGGGCATGGTGGGAACACAGTTATAATACATGTCTATTCATGTGTGTATATATGAAAAGTAAAATATATATATATATATATTTGAACAAATAAATTTCTATTTACTATATGAAAATTGTGGGTGAGAGGTGTGGTTAGAGGTAGTCCGGGAAGATGGCGGGCACTTCAATGGCTTGGGATCACCGGAGGTGGAGAGGAGGAGGTCAAGGCAAGCTTGGAGAGGGAGAGGTTGGCCGTGATAGACCTTTGAACACTAATGTAAAGTATGAGAGAGGGTGTTTAAGTATAAAACTTGGTTGTATTGTTGTTGTTGTGTCTCGCTGCATATACGATACGTTATATAGGCCGCAGGAGTATTGGAGCCCAAGCAAACTGTTGGACAGGTGGCTCGTTCTCCTCAACTCTGCCAGAAGTGATATCAGCCCTTCTGCCGTCTGTGGCTTGACGGCAGGCGGAGAGCAACGTTTCATGGCAGGTAGAAAGTAACGTTTCGTATATGTATCGGATGACATGAACGTAAGGTCATTATTGCCTCTTCTCCAAGCTTGGTCGAGATGGAGTTGTCTTAGCAAGAAGACAATCATCTCGACGATCCCATGACCTCAACCGTCAGTCCAGTATCCTCTGATGATCCCGAGCAGTAGTGCCTGGGTCCTGCTCCCAACCTAGGCATCCGAGTAGATAAATGGGCCAGGGCTGGCCCACCTTAGTGTTTAAGAGAGCCTGGGCCTCGCCTCCAAGCGACCAAGTAGGAGAATGGGCCGCAGGCTTATCTCGATGTTTAAGAGAGGGGCTCGCTTCTGAGCGACCAAGTAGGAGGTTGGGCCGCAGGCCTATCTCAATGTTTAGGAGAGCCATTGTTTATCAATCCAAGTGCAAGTGAGCCGGGAGCTGATTGTATTGTTGTTTGGCCTTGGAGTGAGGTATGAAAGACCATGGGCCCTGGGGCCATGGTGCTGCCTGTTGCAGGGCTCTTCATATCTAGATATATTTGGGCTTATATGTATGCTCCCGCTTAGGCTAAGCATATAGTCTTGGCTGCCTTGGCACATGACGCCCGTAGGGCTCGCCATGTAGCAAACATACGATATGCCCGACGTGGTGCCTTATTGGTCTGCCACGTGGGTGGGGTTTTGGTGATGTGGCACCTGTAGGGCTTACCACATATTGAGCTTGATACAAGTACCCACAATAATGCCCCCTGTACAGATGCTCTTATAGCTAATGAGAGTATTTGTACATGACTATGTTAAAAAGTTTTGAAAAATATTAACTCATGCAGACAAGTATTCAGATAGAGTCGTTTAAAATTAGGCTTTTGATACAATGGGGGCATTTGGATTGCTCATGGAGAGTTTATATTTTAAATTTCATTCGGTGCGAGCCGGCTGGATAAAGATGTGGGCTTGTTGGGCGATGGCTTGATTCCATGGGATCTCTATTACATCACATGAGATTTCAGCTTCATTCCATAGGCACCAAATTCCGCCCGTTACTCTTTCCATGCCGCTGGGAGGTGGGTTCATGGTCTTGATGTTGGAGTAACCCATGATTTGGCTCATGAACTGGGCCTCGCTTTCCCTTTTTTTTGTGTTTGTGATGATGACGAGGTGGAAGCGTCCGCTAGAATGTAGGTGCATGTAGTGTTGGAGAAAGTTAGGGCGAGCGACGCCCTCAGTGTTGAAGAAGAGGATGTTAAGTGGAATGTTGTAGGAGATGTTTGACTGAGCGTTGTGGGAAGCGCTCTCTTCTCCCATGTTGAGATCTGTAAAGTTCTCTATGTCCCACCCAAGTCCCAAATCTTCATTTGGATTTTCCAATGGTGCTGACATGATGGAGATGTGGTGGTCTAGATCTCTTTCTGTCGGTCTTTGTGAGAGGATATTGATGCGGATCTTCTCGAAATGTGGGATTAATACCTGATTTGCCTGGCAGGTGGATCTTTGGAGAGTGAGGTTGATTTCTTGGTTTCGCAAAAACCAAGTGTAGGACAGTGGTATTGTGTAAAGTTCTGGAATGGTTAGTGCCTTGTACCATCCTCTTATTTTACCCCGGAATTTTTCCTGTACCTCTACGACTGTATGAGCAGATATTGGGTATTGGATCCAAGGGGATTCGAATAGCAGATCTTGGAATTGCCATGGAGGCATGGAAAGCATCTTTCGAAAGAATTCACACACACAGGGCGGCGACGGTGAGTAGGAGTGGAGCTTGAAGCTCTAGAGTTGGAGCTTGAAGCTCTATAGTTTGAGCCTCTTTGGTTTGGAGCTTTGTTCATCGGCCGCCAAATGGTGTTATCTCAGTGCCCCTCTCCTCCGGAAGCCATTTAGAGAGAAGGGGTTGCTAAAGTTGAGAGGAGAATGTTGACGAGTGGATATGAATTTGCCTGTGTTTTTTTTTTTTTTGCTGTCCCGTATTTGCTCTCTTATAAAGATGAGATTGCATGGGGAAAGAGGAGGTGCATTTACCAACTTTTGCAGCTTTACATTGGGAATGGGCGATCCATGAAGAAGACAACTCATAAATTGAAGTTATAGGTTTAGAGCAAACCTATTAATTTTGGAGTTGCTCATAGTATAATGTGATAGCTTGTGTAGCTATAGTAAAGTGACTTTTTGAAGGCTTTAAGGCATTTGCAGTCTATAGCAAAGAGTTCGATTGGTTTAAGGATTCATCTTTGGAAAGGTGCAATCCTGAATGTGTGTATTTATGATTTAATATTTATATATATATATATATGTATAAGAAAATAATAATAAAATATTAGTGATCTATGAGAATGGTGAGCTAACATATGGAGAGTTATGGAATTGTAAAATTCTAACAAATTAATAAAATATTGGTGAGCCATGAAGTTGTTGAGCTAAGAAAATAATAATAAAATATTAGTGATCTATGAGAATGGTGAGCTAACATATGGAGAGTTATGGAATTGTAAAATTCTAACAAATTAATAAAATATTGGTGAGCCATGAAGTTGTTGAGCTAAGAAAATAATAATAAAATATTAGTGATCTATGAGAATGGTGAGCTAACATATGGAGAGTTATGGAATTGTAAAATTCTAACAAATTAATAAAATATTGGTGAGCCATGAAGTTGTTGAGCTAAGAAAATAATAATAAAATATTAGTGATCTATGAGAATGGTGAGCTAACATATGGAGAGTTATGGAATTGTAAAATTCTAACAAATTAATAAAATATTGGTGAGCCATGAAGTTGTTGAGCTAAGAAAATAATAATAAAATATTAGTGATCTATGAGAATGGTGAGCTAACATATGGAGAGTTATGGAATTGTAAAATTCTAACAAATTAATAAAATATTGGTGAGCCATGAAGTTGTTGAGCTAAGAAAATAATAATAAAATATTAGTGATCTATGAGAATGGTGAGCTAACATATGGAGAGTTATGGAATTGTAAAATTCTAACAAATTAATAAAATATTGGTGAGCCATGAATTGGTGAGCTAAGAAAATAGTAATAAAATATTAGTGATCTATGAGAATGGTGAGCTAACATATGGAGAGTTATGGAATTGTAAAATTCTAACAAATTAATAAAATATTGGTGAGCCATGAATTGGTGAGCTAAGAAAATAGTAATAAAATATTAGTGATCTATGAGAATGGTGAGCTAACATATGGAGAGTTATGGAATTGTAAAATTCTAACAAATTAATAAAATATTGGTGAGCCATGAATTGGTGAGCTAAGAAAATAGTAATAAAATATTAGTGATCTATGAGAATGGTGAGCTAACATATGGAGAGTTATGGAATTGTAAAATTCTAACAAATTAATAAAATATTGGTGAGCCATGAATTGGTGAGCTAAGAAAATAGTAATAAAATATTAGTGATCTATGAGAATGGTGAGCTAACATATGGAGAGTTATGGAATTGTAAAATTCTAACAAATTAATAAAATATTGGTGAGCCATGAATTGGTGAGCTAAGAAAATAGTAATAAAATATTAGTGATCTATGAGAATGGTGAGCTAACATATGGAGAGTTATGGAATTGTAAAATTCTAACAAATTAATAAAATATTGGTGAGCCATGAATTGGTGAGCTAAGAAAATAGTAATAAAATATTAGTGATCTATGAGAATGGTGAGCTAACATATGGAGAGTTATGGAATTGTAAAATTCTAACAAATTAATAAAATATTGGTGAGCCATGAATTGGTGAGCTAAGAAAATAGTAATAAAATATTAGTGATCTATGAGAATGGTGAGCTAACATATGGAGAGTTATGGAATTGTAAAATTCTAACAAATTAATAAAATATTGGTGAGCCATGAATTGGTGAGCTAAGAAAATAGTAATAAAATATTAGTGATCTATGAGAATGGTGAGCTAACATATGGAGAGTTATGGAATTGTAAAATTCTAACAAATTAATAAAATATTGGTGAGCCATGAATTGGTGAGCTAAGAAAATAGTAATAAAATATTAGTGATCTATGAGAATGGTGAGCTAACATATGGAGAGTTATGGAATTGTAAAATTCTAACAAATTAATAAAATATTGGTGAGCCATGAATTGGTGAGCTAAGAAAATAGTAATAAAATATTAGTGATCTATGAGAATGGTGAGCTAACATATGGAGAGTTATGGAATTGTAAAATTCTAACAAATTAATAAAATATTGGTGAGCCATGAATTGGTGAGCTAAGAAAATAGTAATAAAATATTAGTGATCTATGAGAATGGTGAGCTAACATATGGAGAGTTATGGAATTGTAAAATTCTAACAAATTAATAAAATATTGGTGAGCCATGAATTGGTGAGCTAAGAAAATAGTAATAAAATATTAGTGATCTATGAGAATGGTGAGCTAACATATGGAGAGTTATGGAATTGTAAAATTCTAACAAATTAATAAAATATTGGTGAGCCATGAAGTTGGTGAGCTAAGAAACTAATAATAAAATATTAGTGATCTATGAGAATGGTGAGCTAACATATGGAGAGTTATGGAATTGTAAAATTCTAACAAATTAATAAAATATTGGTGAGCCATGAAGTTGTTGAGCTAAGAAAATAATAATAAAATATTAGTGATCTATGAGAATGGTGAGCTAACATATGAAGAGTTATGGACTTGAAAAGTTATGGATTTGGAGAACTCAAACAAAAAAATTAATAAAATAGTGGTGAGCCATGAATTGGTGAGCTAAGAAAATAATAATAAAATATTAGTGATCTATGAGAATGGTGAGCTAACACATGAAGAGTTATGGACTTGGAGAACTCTAACCAAAAATTAATAAAATATTGGTGAGCCATGAAGTTGGTGAGCTAAGAAAATAATAATAAAATATTGGTGATCTATGAGAATGGTGAGCTAACACATGGAGAGTTATGGAATTGGAAAGTTCTAACAAAAATTAATAAAATATTGGTGAGCCATGAAGTTGGTGAGCTAAGAAAATAATAATAAAATATTAGTGATTTATGAGAATGGTGAGCTAACCCATGAAGAGTTATGGACTTGAAGAGTTATGGACTTGGAGAACTCTAACAAAAAAAATTAATAAAATATTAGCGAGCCATGAAATTGGTGAGCTAAGAAAATAATAATAAAATATTATTGATCTATGAGAATGGTGAGCTAACACATGGAGAGTTATGGAATTGGAGAATTCTAACAAAAATTAATAAAATATTGGTGAGCCATGAATTGGTGAGCTAAGAAAATAATAATAAAATATTAGTGATCTATGAGAATGGTGAGCTAACACATGGAGAGTTATAGAATTGGAGAATTCTAACAAAAATTAATAAAATATTGGTGAGCCATGAATTGGTGAGCTAAGAAAATAATAATAAAATATTAGTGATCTATGAGAATGGTGAGCTAACACATGAAGAGTTACGGATTTGGAGAACTCTAACCAAAAAATTAATAAAATATTGGTGAGCCATGAAGTTGGTGAGCTAAGAAAATAATAATAAAATATTGGTGATCTATGAGAATGGTGAGCTAACCCATGAAGAGTTATGGACTTGAAAAGTTATGGACTTGGAGAACTCTAACAAAAAAATTAATAAAATATTGGTGAGCCATGAATTGGTGAGCTAAGAAAATAATAATAAAATATTAGTGATCTATGAGAATGGTGAGCTAACACTTGAAGAGTTATGGACTTGGAGAACTCTAACCAAAAAATTAATAAAATATTGGTGAGCCATGAAGTTGGTGAGCTAAGAAAATAATAATAAAATATTGGTGATCTATGAGAATGGTGAGCTAACCCATGGAGAGTTATGGATTTGGAGAACTCTAACAAAAAAATTAATAAAATATTGGTGAGCTAAGAAAATAGTAATAAAATATTAGTGATCTTTGAGAATGGTGAGCTAACACATGGAGAGTTATGGAATTGGAAAATTCTAACAAAAATTAATAAAATATTGGTGAGCCATGAAGTTGGTGAGCTAAGAAAATAATAATAAAATATTAGTGATCTATGAGAATGGTGAGCTAACCTATGAAGAGTTATGGAGTTGAAGAGTTATGGACTTGGAGAACTCTAACAAAAAAATTAATAAAATATTGGTGAGCCATGAATTGGTGAGCTAAGAAAATAATAATAAAATATTAGTGATCTATGAGAATGGTGAGCTAACCTATGAAGAGTTATGAAGTTGAAGAGTTATGGACTTGGAGAACTCTAACAAAAAAATTAATAAAATATTGGTGAGCCATGAATTGGTGAGCTAAGAAAATAATAATAAAATATTAGTGATCTACGAGAATGGTGAGCTAACACAGGAAGAGTTATGGACTTGGAGAACTCTAACCAAAAAATTAATAAAATATTGGTGAGCCATGAAGTTGGTGAGCTAAGAAAATAATAATAAAATATTGGTGATCTATGAGAATGGTGAGCTAACCCACGAAGAGTTATGGACTTGGGAAACTCTAAGAAAAAAATTAATAAAATATTGGTGAGCCATGAAATTGGTGAGCTAAGAAACTAATAATAAAATATTAGTGATCTATGAGAATGGTGAGCTAACATATGGAGAGTTATGGAATTGTAAAATTCTAACAAAAATTAATAAAATATTGGTGAGCCATGAAGTTGGTGAGCTAAGAAAATAATAATAAAATATTAGTGATCTATGAGAATGGTGAGCTAACCCATGAAGAGTTATGGACTTGGAGAACTCTAACAAAAAAGAATAAAATAAAATATTAGTGAGGCATGAAATTGGTGAGCTAAGAAAATAATAATAAAACATTAGTGATCTATGAGAATGGTGAGCTAACACATGGAGAGTTATGGAATTGGAGAATTCTAACAAAAATTAATAAAATATTGGTGAGCCATGAATTGGTGAGCTAAGAAAATAATAATAAAATATTAGTGATCTATGAGAATGGTGAGCTAATCCATGGAGAGTTATCACAGACGGCAGAAGGGCTTATATCACTTCTGGCAGAGTTGAGGAGAACGAGCCACCTGTCCAACAGTTTGCTTGGGCTCCATTACTCCTGTGGCCTATATAACGTATCGTATATGCAGCGAGACATAACAACAACAATACAACCAAGTTTCATGCTTAAACACCCTCTCTCGTACTTTACATTAGTGTTCAAAGGTCTATCACTACCAACCTGTCCCTCTCCAAGCTTGCCTTGACCTCCTCCTCTCCACCTCCAGTGATCCCAAGCCATTGAAGTGCCCGCCATCTTCCCGGACTACCTCTAACCACACCTCTCACCCACATTATAGCTCACCAATTTCATAGCTCACCAATATTTTATTAATGTTTTTAGAGTTCACCAATTCCATAACTCTCCATGGTTAGCTCACCATTCTCATAGATCACTAATATTTTATTATTATTTTCTTAGCTCACTAATTTCATGGCTCACCAATATTTTATTAATTTTTGTTAGAATTCTCCAATTTCATAACTCTCCATGGGGTAGCTCACCATTCTCATAGATCACTAATATTTTATTATTATTTTCTTAGCTCACCAATTCATGGCTCACCAATATTTTATTAATTTTTGTTAGAATTCTCCAATTCCATAACTCTTCATATGTTAGCTCACCATTCTCATAGATCACTAATATTTTATTATTATTTTCTTAGCTCACCAATTTCATGGCTCACTAATATTTTATTAATTTTTGTTAGAGTTCTCCAATTCCATAACTTTTCATGGGTTATCTCACCATTCTCATAGATCACTAATATTTTATTATTATTTTCTTAGCTCACCAATTCATGGCTCACCAATATTTTATTAATTTTTGTTAGGAAGTTCTCCAAGTCCATAACTCTTCATGTGTTAGCTCACCATTCTCATAGATCACTAATGTTTTATTATTATTTTCTTAGCTCACCAATTCATGCCTCACTAATATTTTATTATTATTTTCTTAGCTCACCAATTTCATGGCTCACCAATATTTTATTAATTTTTGTAGAATTCTCCATGTCCATGGCTCTTCATGTCATAGCTCTCCATTGTGCGATAGCTCACCATTGTTGTAGATCACTAATATTTTTTTTAATATTTTCTTAGTCTCCCAATTCCATGGGCTCACCAATATTTTATTAATTTTTGTTAGAAGTTCTCGCATTCCATAACTCTCCATGTTAGCTCCACCATTCTCATAGATCACTAATATTTTATATTATTTTCTTAGCTCACAAACTTCATGCTCACCAATATTTTATAATTTTTGTTAGGTTCTCAAAGTCCATAACTCTTCATGTGTTAGCTCACCGTTCTCATAGACACTAATATTTTATTATTATTTTCTTAGCTCACCAATTCATAGCTCAACCAATATTTATTAATTTTTGTTAGAGTTCTCACATTCCATAACTCTCCATGGTTAGCGTCACCATTCTCATAGATCACTAATATTTTATTATTATTTTCTTAGCTCACAACTTCATGGCCTCACTCAATATTTTATTAATTTTTGTTAGATTCTCCAATTCCATAACTCTCCATGGGTTAGCCTCACCAATTCTCATAGATCACTAATATTTTATTACTTTTCTTTAGGCTCACCAACTTCATGGCTCACCAATATTTATAATTTTTCTGTTAGAGGTCTCTCCAAGTCCATAACTCTCATGTGTTAGCTCACATTCTCATAGATTCACTATATTTTATTATTATTTTCTTAGCTCACCAACTTCATGACTCACTAATATTTTATTAATTTTTTGTAGAATTCTTTCCAATATCCAAACTCTTCCATTGGTTAGCTCATCCATTCCTATAGATTCACTAATATTTTTTATTCATTAATTTTCTTAGCTCACCAATTTCATAACTCTCCATGTGTGATAGCTCACCATTGTTTGTAGATCACTAATATTTTATTATTATTTTCTTAGCTCACCAACTTCATGGCTCATCAATATTTTATTAATTTTTGTTAGAGTTCTCCAAGTCCATAACTCTTCATGTGTTAGCTCACCATTCTCATAGATCACTAATATTTTATTATTATTTTCTTAGCTCACCAATTTCATGGCTCATCAATATTTTATTAATTTTTGTTCTCCAATTCCATAACTCTCTGTGGGTTAACTCACCATTTTCATAGATCACTAATATTTTATTGTTATGTTTTTAGCTCACCAATTTCATGGCTGACCAATATTTTATTACTTTTTTTGTTAAAGTTCTCCAATTCCATAACTCTTCATGTGTTAGTTCACCATTCTCATAGCTCACTAATATTTTATTATTATTTTTATAGCTCACCAATTTCTTAGCTCATTAATATTTTATTATTAATTTTAGAGGTCTTCATTTTTTTTTTTCAACTCTAACATTTTTCAAACTCTCAAAAATCATGGCTCTCCTAATATTTTTATGGCTCACCAATTCCATAGCTCCCCACAATTCTAATATTTTATTCGAAATCTCCAATCTCATAACTCCCTAATATTCTAAGTGAGGAACTCCACTTTTGTAACTCCCTAATATCTTGGTCTAATATTTTATTTTTATTTCCCGACTATTTCTGTAATATGTATCAAAATAATAATAGTAAAAAAAAAAAAAAAAAAAAAGTTCTCAAACCCTTGGCTCTTTACCAAAATAATAACAGTTTTACTATTATACAACTCTCCAAAATGCAGCCCTTCATTTTTGACTTACCTCCTCATTTATTTATTTATTTTTACAACAGTCTGCCCCCTTTTCTTTTTCTTTGTTTCATCACAAAACAGACAAAACATATATATATATATATCGAATAAATAAACACATACAAAGCCAATCTAGGGGAGATTCAAAGCATACCTCACAGAAGATAACTCCAAGAAGACGGAAGATAACGCGCCAAGTCCTCGCACAACTCGCAACTATGGCCCGCAACTCCCCAAATCACCTTCTTCGCTTTTCACCTTCTCTATCACCTGTCAATCACTGAATTTTTTTTCTTCTTCCCTTCAATCGACGATGGCAACTAACCCCCAAACTCTCTTAACAAAGGAATCAAAACCCTAGCCCTCCTCTAGTGTCGGCTCACACACCTTCACTTGTGCAAAATCTTCAATCAAGATCCAAACCCACTTTCCTTCGGCAAAACACTGTTCACAAAATTTTTCAAAAATCGATTTCGAACATCGACCAACCCTAGCAGAGTATAATGTGGGTGAGAGGTGTGGTTAGAGGTAGTCCGGGAAGATGGCGGGCACTTCAATGGCTTGGGATCACCGGAGGTGGAGAGGAGGAGGTCAAGGCAAGCTTGGAGAGGGAGAGGTGGGCAGTGATAGACCTTTGAACACTAATGTAAAGTATGAGAGAGGGTGTTTAAGTATGAAACTTGGTTGTATTGTTGTTGTTATGTCTCGCTGCATATACGATACGTTATATAGGCCGCAGGAGTATTGGAGTCTAAGCAAACTGTTGGACAGGTGGCTCGTTCTCCTCAACTCTGCCAGAAGTGATATCAGCCCTTCTGCCGTCTGTGGCTTGATGGCAGGCGGAGAGCAACGTTTCATGGCAGGTAGAAAGTAACGTTTCGTATATGCATCAGATGACATGAACGTAAGGTCATTATTGCCTCTTCTCCAAGCCTGGTCGAGATGGAGTTGTCTTAGCAAGAAGACAATCATCTCGACGATCCCATGACCTCAGCCGCCAGTCCAGTATCCTCTGATGATCCCAAGCAGTAGTGCCTGGGCCCTGCTCCCAACCTAGGCATCCAAGTAGATAAATGGGCCAGGGCCCACCCTAGTGTTTAAGAGAGCCAGGGGCTCGCCTCCAAGCGACCAAGTAGGAGAATGAGCTGCAGGCTTATCTCGATGTTTAACAGAGGGGCTCGCTTCTGAGCGACCAAGTAGGAGGTTGGGCCGCAGGCCTATCTCAATGTTTAGGAGAGCCATTGTTTATCAATCCAAGTGCAAGTGAGCCAGGAGCTGATTGTATTGTTGTTTGGCCTTGGAGCGAGGTATGAAGGACCATGGGCCCTGGGGCCATGGTGCTGCCTGTTGCAGGGCTCTTCATATCTAGATATATTTGGGCTTATATGTATGCTCCCGCTTAGGCTAAGCATATAGTCTTGGCTGCTTTGGCACATGACGCCCATAGGGCTCGCTATGTAGCAAACATACGACATGCCCGACGTGGTGCCTTATTGGTCTGCCACGTGGGTGGGGTTTTGGTGATGTGGCACCTGTAGGGCTTACCACATATTGAGCTTGATACAAGTACCCACAAAAATACTAATATATATTTATATGTTGGAACTTGGAAAAGATGTGAGAATACGAAGCACTAATGTATTATTTTTGGAAACCATTACTATTCACAAAGAAATTTGGAGTTGTAAAGGATTATGATTTCAAATATATATATATATATATAAAAACCCTAACGAGAAACATAAGCGAATAAATCCACACCTTTTTTTGTTTTCATCTTTGGCCCCGTTTTGTGCTAAGAATCTAGATGCGTTTCCTGTGTTCAGGTGATATGACATGTGGATCCGAAGCATGTTTGGTTTTAAAAAAACTAAAAACTAAAATAAAATGCCACATTTAGACGTGTCCAATGCATGTTGGCCTGTGTCTAATGAGCGCAGTTTTTGAGAACAAGAACACATCACCCTAAGAGGTGTCCTTTCCTCCTACATCTTTGAATGTGTCTTTAGTGCACTGAATTTTCTGCTCTAGACTAGGTGCTTCAAACATGAGCCCTTAGTCATAAGAATTCTATTTATGAAATTCTGACCACAATCCATTTTATAGGATTGCCATAAATCATATTTTGAGTTCTATAAATAAATTATTTTGTTGGTGTCCAAACTATTATCTAAACACTGCTTGGTTCAGGGGGCAGGGAAGATGAGCGGAAATTTTTTCAGATAGTCTTGCTTCTTTATTGTTTTTATTAGCTTAACGAAGAGTTTAGGATAGAACATATACTACCCTGGCCTAATTAAAAATATAACGTGGCGTTCTGAAACATCATCTTGGAGTTGATTGAGGTGCTTTAAAATTATTGAGAGAGAAGTAAAAACATCTGAGCCCAAGGTACATAAATGGAAAATGGCCTTAACACTGATGAAGTTCTCACTTCTGTTCCATTCTGTTCTCGTCTCCTGTTTATTATCCCTTCTATCCGCGCTTGGCAGTGACAAACCAAATGGTGTGTGTTGCTGCAGATGACTATTTGCATAGTATTACGATATCAGTAGCTTATGCCTTATCTGCAGCTAGTGTTACAATCACATTTCATCACATTTGTTTGTCTCAGGACGGTTTAACAGCACTTGACCTTTGCCTCTATTCTGGACATGACACAAGGACCTATGAGCTAATCAAGCTGCTGAAACAGCTTCCCAAGCCGCGGTAACAGCTTTGACCATAGACTCAAGTCAGCAGTAGTACACCTTGCCAAATCCTTTGTCAATTTACACCATCGACTACCATTGTATTTAAATATGCGAGATCCACATTTGAGTCGAACAGAGATCGTGTGATCTTGACAAAGAAGAAAATGCAGATGATACTACCAACAGCAGTGGCACACAATTCAAATGCCTGCTTCAACACCCTATTTATTGGCTACTTCTCTAACCCATGATGTTCGGTTTTAAAGTCTGGATGTGTGAAATCCAACAGTTCTACCTTATGGCACTCTTATTGTTAATAGGCAATCTTCTTATCAATACCCTAGAAGCTGATGGTGGTTGTCCGAGGAAAGCATTAGTGAATTTGATTGTAACATTGTAAATAATTATTACTGGATCGATAGCGAAAACAGTGATGCTATTCCAGATGGTTAGTTTGTTGATGCATGGTGATACTTAAGTCAATCTGACCCAATTTGGGCTGAGACTCATTGGAGGTAGGGTGGTCATGGGTTGGGTTGGGTTGGGTTCGGCTACTTGGATGGTTTGAAGTTCTTTGACTACCCAAAGAAAGAACACTGCGGTTCTTTTAGGTTGGAAATGTAATTCTGGTAAGAGCTCAAAGAAAGAACACAAGAGAAACTAGAATTGAATAAATGGCAGTTGTAGAAAAACAGAACACAGGTCTTTGCTTTTTCTTCTACTTTTATTCAAAGCGACATAAATGGTTTCCGTACATGACAACCAGTTCTTTAAACAAGCACAAGAGGAAAGCCCAACATGTCATAGGTTAAATCGGAACAATCTGAATACACCCTTTCATTCCCAAATTGAATATTTTTTAGAGTATTATTTCACATCAATCATTAATTATTATGTTTTTTGATTATTTCTCCAAATACTAATATAAAAGTGATGGAATCAATGTATAAAACAATCATATTTAAATTGAGACATTACATGACGGTCCCTTAAGACTATCCGGTAGCTTTTTGGTCACACTACCATTTAGGATTAGCAAGCATGTCTCAAGGGTTCCCCTAATAACTAAATGAAACTTATTAGATAACTCAGCTAATCATTTCTATAATCTTTTTTTATTTTTTTTTATTTTTGAAGTCTATCCTTTCTATTATCAAATCACATATTTTTGAAAGAATGTCAGACTCGCACTACCTAATAAGGGATTTTGCAGGATAATAAATTCAGGCTGAAGGCTTGTACTACTTAATAATAGACTCAGTAGGTTAGCAAATTCGAGTTGAGGACACTCTGTCTGTCCGATGCATTCTAACCCTCAGATCATTTTTTGCTTGCATGCCTGAAGTACTTGAAAAACTAGACATTTTTTGGCCACTTTATAATTTTAGTCAATGTTGCTCTCTTTTTTATTTTTATTTTTTTATTTTAAAAAAATGGTAATTTTTCCGGCCATCCAAATTGGTTGAACCGATGAGGGCTCAAATCCCTTGACCAACCTAGTGCGTGGGAATGGGGCTCCCTAACTCTAATGCCTCATTTCTCATCCAAAAATTTTAAAACAATAAAATATTAATAACAAAAAAGCTAGGTTCTTAGAATTGGCAATTCATAATTTATTTAGAATGAACGTGTGGTGGTAATTAAATTAATGAAATGTGAGATTTATAAGTAAAATGAATTTGAACTATTAATTCTTAATTTTGAGTAAATTCTAGATAAATAATTTTAAATTTGTAGTCTCATTATAATAATGATAGTACTTGAAGTCTCTTATTGCTCTTAATTACTAGGCCAGCATGGCAGTAATATGATCGTCATATTTTGGAGCTATGCATTAAGTTTGTATTTGAATCATAAATTTGAATAAGAGTTTAAAAAGATAAATGAAAAATATATGTAAAATATAATTATATTTTATTTATATTTTAACTATCTTTTTTTTTTTCTTTTTAAATTTTTATTTAAATTTATAATTCAAAAACAGTCTAAAATAGTTTTATCCCTGTGAAAATGAATATTTGTGAGAGGGGTTGTAATATGAAATTGTGACCTTCCCGTTTGCTACAAGAAGTCAGGGCTTAAATTCCAGGTCCTGATCTACTGGTCGAATTCCAACAGTGAGAGAGAGAGAGGGGACCATAACACTTTGGTTGGTTCCATTTTCCTAAAAATACTTTTTAAAAAATTCTATCTCTTATTTTTCGTATTTTTTTTATTTTTACTTATTTTTTTTATAATATTTTAATCATTTTTTTTTTTTACTTTTTAGACATACTTAACATAAAATACCTAAAAAGTAAAATTTTTTTGAAAAAAACTTTTTAAAAATTCATTAAATACCAGCAATACAAAAAAAATACAAAAATTCAATATATTTTTTTGTATTTTTATGTATTTATTAATTTTTTAAAAATATTTTTTCACAAATTTTTTACTTTTCAGATACATCTAAGTAAAGTGCATCTAAAAAAGTAAAAAAAAAATGTTTAAAATTTTAAAAATATTCATTAAAAACAAAAAAATACGAAAATCAAAAAAATCAATTTTAAAAAAATTTAATCTAAAAAACTCAAACCAAACACACTGATTTCTCTTTCATTTAAAAAAATAAGTAGTAGTTTTTTTTAGTTTTCGTTTGAAATGTGGGTTGACTTTTTAATTTTTTGACTATTTTAGTCTGAAATTAAAAAGTCTCGTCCGGGATGGATTTTTTGGCTTTTTTGATTTTGTTAGAGAAAAAACGAAATAATTATGATTTGAATGTGACATTTTGTTTTATTGACTTTTTAACTTATTTTGTCTTTTTATGATTAAAATAGCTAAAAAAGTTTATGTCAAACATAGCCTTAATTTACTTTTAAACATTGTTTAAATCGTGAATTTGGATAGCAATTTGAAGAATAAATGTAAAAAAATAAGTAAAATGTGAATAAAATATAATTATATTTCACCTATATCTTATCCATATATTGTCTTTTCCTTTCTAAATTATAGTCAAGTTCATCATCCAAACGGAACATTAGAACTAAAGGGACAATACCTTTTTGCATATCCAGTATAGGTAAATTACATTTTGCTTCCTTTATGTTTAGTTATTTTCTCACTTTGGCATTTAAAGGTTTATTTTTTTCTCTACTTTGACCCTTAAAGTTTTAATTTTTTTTTCAATTTACTCCAAAATCTAGCTTCTGTCCAAAATTAGACAGAAAAAGGACACATTAACATTCACGGGATGAGGGGCTATTGGCATAGCAGTAACTATTGTACCTTAATTTGAGGTTTATTATGGGCTTATTTTTATGATCTGAACCGTTCATTTTGTAAGGTTTGTTGAGTACTTCATGCCTACAAAAAATCATATTAATTGGATATCAATAACTATATGATCGGATTACATTGATCATAAAAAAAATAAACAAAAAGTTTTTATTTTGAGAAATAGCAGAAAATATATTCAATCCAATCTCATAGTTATTGATATCCGATGAATATAATTTTTGATAGACATGAAGTACTCAACGAACCCTACAAAATGAACGGTTTGAATTATAAAAATATGCTCATAATAAACCTCAAATTGAGATACAACAGTTACTAATGTGCCTTTGACACAATAGTAATCCCATATTCAACATTTACGTGACATAAAATTCTTTTATTATATATAACTTACATGTCTAACAAAAATTCAAATCTCAATATAATAATAATAATAATAATAATAATAATAATAATATTTTTTTATATATTATGTGACAGTTAATATAATATTTTTTTATCTAATTCTGAACATAAATTAATTTTAAGAGTAAATTAAAAAAAACTTAAAATATAAATGATTAAAATAAAAAAATTAAAAATTAAAAATCAAAGTAAAAAAATAACTAAACATAAAGGGTAAAAAAAAAAAAGAAAAAAAAAAAAGAGTATAATTTACGTTATCAAACCATACATGCTACGAAAAGGAAATCAATAGTACAAAGACTTTCGACTTTTGACTATGGAGTTCATTTTGATTTGGAAATGGGCTCATCTTTTTCACCAAATTGAATACTCTTGTACAACAGCAAATATTAATTAGGGGTCGGATGGTTTCTCAACCTCTTTCATTCATATGTCTTTAAAGTTAAAAAATTGTTCAATACTCTTGAAGTGTTATGTGTTTATATTTTTCACTAATCATTATATATCATATTTTTTCATATTACTCAAGCACTTAACACAAAATTATAAATATTATTCTCTGAAAAATTCTATCATACATGAAAGTGGTTATCAAGAGTATGGTACATAAAAAAAATATAAACCATTAGATTTGGATAGAATAAATGTTAGCCATTAGATGTGTTGATAGTAAAACTAGTCATAAAATGAAAGGTGGTTTTTCAAAAAGTAAAGTAGTTTTACTTAATTTTGAAATTAAAAAAAAATACTAATTTACTATTTGCTACAAACATACTTACTATTTGCTATTCACTCATTTACTATTTGTTATAAATAAGTTTACTATTTAAAATATTACTGGCTAAACAGCTCACCTTTATTATTTGAAAATTGTGCCATCGTTTGCATTTTAAATATTAATGACACTATATTTAATTATTTTCCTTCAATATTTTGTCTTGTTATGATTTGTACAAAGTAAAATATGATATGTAAATATTAATTTATTAAAATTTGTTAAAATTTACTAATTTTTTAAAATAATCATTATTGCGAAAAAATAATTTTTGATATAATATTAAAAATAAAAAAAAATGTTTTTAAATTGTAAGTTATTTATACGTATTTTTAAAAAAAATAATTTAAAATAGTTACTTTTTTTATAACTACAACACCTCAAAAAATCCTTTAGAAACTTTTTTAAATTCATAATTTTTTTTTCTCAATTTAGTATCCATAATGAAATATTTTTTTCAATATAAGTTTTCTTCATAATATTTTTTAATATCTAAAATATTGTAAAGTATAAATTGAAAATAAAATATAATAAAGTAACTGAAAAAGACTTCTTGTTTGTCAATATTTATTAATGATAATAAATGAATAAATGTAGAGTAATTACTTTCTTTTATCTACTATATTTGAAAACATTTATTGCTATATAAGAATATAGTTAATTAGGAAAATATAGAAAAACCCTCAACTCATTTGCATACAAATGAATAAGATTTGTGCACGCGCGCGCGTGTGTTTTTTTTTTTTAATATTTTTTCACAAAGAATAAATGAAAGAGGATGATTTAGATTTTACAAATTGAAGACAATTTTCAGATAATAATTTATTTATGTCTTTATCTCTCTTTTATTTTAACGTTGTGTGATATTTTAATTTATAAATTTTAAGATTTTGTTGGAAAATCATTTCACTTAGTTAAAGAGAAGGTGGAGTTTTAAAATTTTAAGTCAACTTTAATAAAATAATAAGTATAATTTCATTGACTAGTAACTTAAATTTATTAAAGTTGTGTCATATTGATTAGTAAGTCATGTTTAATTAGTAAGTAAAGTTTGATTAAGTAGTCAGTGGAAATTCAATAAGTAATAACTAAAGTTTAATGGAGTGGTAAGTAAAAATTCATTAAGTAGTAAGTTGGGTTTAATTGAGTAGTAAGTAAAATCGAATGAACTAGTAAGTGAAAGCTAATTGAGTAGTAAGAAAATTCTTATGCAAGAACTAGAAACTAGGGGTGAACAACGGATATTCCGATCAGTCTAAACCGACCGAATCGAATTGATCCGCTGCATTTTGGACGGATGTGTGATGATGAACAGACGGTTGCAGATTGATTTTTTTTAATTCGCCTAGTTTTGGACGGATGACGAATTTGAGGTTCATTTGGTCGTAACCGAACCTCCAAACGGAAAGCACCCCTAGTAATTTGTAAGACTTTGTGTTTTCAATTTGTTTAGATATTTTGTTTGTATTTTCAATTAAAAAAGAGTTTAGATATTCTGTTGTGTTTTCAATTAGTTTTCAATTTAGAAATCCTTTTATCAAATGGCAAGTGTTGATATTTGCATTTTTGTGTGGAAAATATAAGGCTTAATTTTGTTATTTTAAAAAAAAATCAAATTAAATAGTTTTTCAACAAAAAAAAGTAATGAAATAGTTTTGATAATGCATGGTTTTCTTATATGTATTTATTATTGGTATTTGACAATTTACTTGATAATCTTTTGGTTATGTTGAGTTATATTATTATCCAAAAAAAATTGTTGACAAGTTGTTGTATATTATGTTCAAAATTTATAAAAGTTTGAACTGCCAAACCGATTCGCATCCATCCGTCAATCCGTATCCGTCAATTCGGTGGATGGATGGCAAATTGAAGGTGCTCCGGCCGCAACCGAACTGCGAACACCCCTGCTAGAAGCTCATTAAATAAGTAGGGTTTAATTGTGTCATAACCTGAACTCGCCCCCGTGGGTTAAGGACATAACCGGCCAATAATCATGAGATTACCTACGGCCTCAAATCAAACCTAACGTATTTTAACAGAGTTAATGGGGGCCAAACGGAAGCAATTTAAAACTTTGTCCATAGAGCTGTGCTTACATGACACATCGTAACAACCATACATATGCACATTAATAACTCACAACAAAATATGTACCACATAAGGTTCTGTACATACAGGATCATAATAGTCTAAGTCAACCCATCAAAACTATATACACCATATTCAAAGACTTCGCCCATATGACAAAATAAAACAGAATGACAAAAAGGTGAAGACGGGTCTCGTGCGTGAGACGCGAGGGCTGACTCTTCAAAACCTTTGTTGTTCCACAGAGACATCACTGAGGCTGGGTCTGGACTTCTCTTGGCTCACCTACAAACACATGAATGAGCGTGAGCGATAGCCCAGTGAATAATATCAAATACAGAAGTCAGTGAATAATATCAAATACAGAAGTTATACAAACGATATGTAGAATAACATGCTTCAAACGGCCTTGGGCCCAATTCATATTTCTATTTAACATACATATACATAATTTAGGTCAAGTGACTGTAGTTCCAAACATACTGGCCTTTGGCCCATTTATCTTTGATTTATCAGACTAGCCTTTGGCCCATTCAAACTTTCATGTCAAAATGGCCTCTGGCCCATTCATTCATGTCAAACTGGCCTCTGGCCCATCCATTCATATCAAAATGACCTCTGGCCCATTCATTCATGTCAAACTGGCCTTTGGCCCATTCATTCATGTCAAAATGGCCTCTAGCCCATCCATTCATGTTAAAATGGCCTCTGGCCCATCTATTCATGTCCAATTGGCCTCTGGTCCATTCATTCATGTCAAACTGGCCTCTAGCCCATCCATTCATGTCAAAATGGCCTCTGGCCCATCCATTCATGTCAAAATGGCCTCTGATCCATTCATTCATGTCAAACTGGCCTCTGGCCCATCCATTCATGTCAAAATGGCCTCTGGCCCATTCAGTTATTCATAACAAACATTTGTCCATAATTCAAACTAGCACTTATAAGGCTTATAAAGAAATAAGCAATTGGACAATTGACAAGTTTCAAAATATCGATATTACTCACAGTGACCGGTTGGTTGGTTTGCCCTAGAGCTCGACCCTACACATTCCATGAACACAAAAAGGTCACAAACAATTCAATCCGTTCTTAAATCCACATATTCCTCTTTAGGCTTCATTCTTATTTCTTTAACTCATTTATAATACTCAATGTATGCCCGAGAGTGCTTGCAAGCGAAAGAGAACGAAAAACGGAACACAAAATGCATTTTCAAAATTTCAGAAAACAGGGTCCCCGCTCGAGCGTGGACTTTCCCGCTCGAGCGGACCCTTGAGGCCTGCAAAAGTACTGGTTATGTCGAATTTACGCTCGATCGTGCACTCTGGCGCTCAAGCGGAAGGCCTCTCTACATGGCTCTCCGTTCGAGCGTGAACTTCCCCGCTCGAGCGGACATCCATGTCTGAAAAAAATACTGGGAGCACGAATTTCCTGCTCGAGCGTCTTTTCCCCCGCTCGAGCGGACATAAAAAATTTTGGGTTTTCCAAAACACATTTTTGAGCTTCAACTTGATGTTCAAAGGTTCCAAATGCATGATTTTGGCTCAAACTTCACACATATATATATATATATATACTAGCATGGTATAAACACTGAATTTCAACATTATGAAGCTTAATTCCAAGAATTTCTCACATGCATGCCTCAAATTAACCCAAACTCATCACCAACACATCAAATTCAAACATGCAAAGCTTACACCTCCATGATCTACACTTGCATGTGAGAGATATTCATTATTCTCAATTTAATTGGTGAAGAGATGATCCAATACATGGATTTCAAACAAGATTCATCATGGATTACACAACTTATGCTTAAACATGGAAATTTACTGCAATTTCCTACATGCATGCCTCTAATGACTTCAAATACAACAAAATCAACTCAATTTCCCCATAATCAATTTAATCCATGTTCTTGACCATTATTCAAACTTGAATTCACAAGATGATAACTTACAATTCATGAATTCACTTACCTAGAGGCTTAATTCTTCCAATCTTTCCAATCTATAGCAAAATCTTGAGTTTAATCCTCCAATTCTTCACAAATTTGAGCCAAACATTCAATTCCTTACACTATCTCCCTCTAGTTCGGCTCTCTCACACTCAAGAGCCCAAATCAGCCAAAATGAATCCAAAAGAGAGAGATTGAGTGTATATGGCCCTTTATATAGCCCCACTTTTAATATTAAATAGTTGGGCACTTAATTGATTGTTTTGAATCTAATTATTTTGATCCGAATAAATTTTCAATCAAATTTCAACGTAGGCTCTAAAAATTATGCCAATCACGATGGCGCAATCAATTTCGGGTTCTGTGGCCGATAAGGCCTTCAATTTAATTTCCAAAGCAGATAATCAAACAGATATTCTTACAGTGAACAGATAGAAATTCAAAACCACATATTTTCACATAATGGCTCATAAAATCATATTAAACACATAATCATGCTCATATTAAGGATCAATTAACATATTACGGAACAGAGATATCACAAATTGAGTATTAAGTGAAGTCTAATCAAATTATAAGTGAAATCTCATTAAGTAATAACTCAAGTCTACTTATCATGAAATAGTAAGCAGTAAGTCAAGTCTAGTGACATAGTAAGTGGAATTTATTTGAGTTGTAACTAAAGTTTGATAAAGTAATAAACAAAAACTCATTGAATAATAAGTGAATTCTAATGAAATAGTAAATAAAAACTCATTAAGTAGTTAGTGAAATGTAATGAAGTAGTAAGTGGAAGATTATTGAGTAGTAAGTGAAATTTAATTGAGTATGAAGTAAAGTCTAAAGAAGTAAGTGAAAATTCATTAAGTAGCAAGTGTAATGAAATAATAAGTGGAAGATTATTGAGTAGTAAATAGAATTTAATTGAGTAGCCCATGACATCGACAATATATCTCAAGTTCACAACGTTTTTCGAAGTATTGTTGCCATTTCAAGTTTTTTCTATCAACATTGACCCCGTGTGGTGGTTGATCGTATGCATTACCTACAATTACGTAATCCACATCTGATTGCCATGGATAATGCATGAAAAGAGGTTTATTGTGGAAGTGATGCTTGGTTTCATACCATGTTTTTTCTAATGGATCAATATAGGAACCTATTATTGGAGGTGTTTGAAAATCATCATCGTTACCAAGACTAACTGTAGAGCTTGATGATGTAATATTTTTAGATTTTCGCTAGGTATTTCCACTAGTTAGGCTTGTAGTGAAGTGTGATGTATACATGTATTAAATAAGGTTGTCACGCGTGATCTATTAGTATTATTTTAATCATTGTTAATAGTCATATGTGAATTCTATGAGTGTCACATGTAATATACTGGTGTCATGTTTAATCATTGTCAGTAATCAAGTTTACTAGTCAAATCTAATGAAATGATGTAACGCCCTGGAATAATTACAATAAAACCACCCATAATATTAATAAATAATCATACCATTCTGAATACAGTGTCCCTTCCACTTCATATGATCTCATAGTACGAAAGATAATACATCCAATACATTCATAAGCCCTAACCCTGAATCTATAGCATGTGTTATATGTTAAAGATATGAAATACAAGTTATACAATTAAGACATGCCCTAAAGGCTTACAACTTTCCAAGACAATGTCTGGTTACAACAAAATGCATTTTAAATTCAATACAGTTAAAGCCCTAGGCTTGTACAAAACAAATTAAACAAAATGAAGTTCTTCCTTTCAAGTCCTCCCAAGTTATTGCCTTGGCGGAGGCATACCATATGCACCTGAAAATGGTTTTTCCACATAGGGTGAGCCAAAACCCAATAAAAATAATCCAACACAGGGGTCTTTTGGAAAGTGGGTTATAATCCACTTCCCAGATTATAACCCGCTTCCCTCTCTCACAAAAAAACTGATTATAACCATCTTCCCAAAATAGCCCACAGTTCATGAATCGTAACAAAGATATAAGGTGAATGCATATGCAATGTTCATGCCAAAATATTTCATTTCTCTTTCGAAAACCGTGCAATGCCAAGTATATATCTCAAATCATGATATCATTTCCGTTACAATAGAAAACAGGGCAATGAATACCTTGGTGAATCTTGGTAGGAGTGTAGTTGTGGTATTAAGTTGGCCGGTGTGTCCTTGGTGAAAGTCCAAAAACTCGCGCGGTTAAGTGTCGAGCTGGTGAGTTTTAGGGAGAGAGAGAGAGTCTCAACTAAGAGTTTTGAAATGTTTAGAGAGAGAGAGATAAAAAAGATTTTTTTTATAAATGATTGAGTGAGAATGAAGGTTTTTTTTTTTTTTTAAAAAAACCTCACGCTTGAGTTATTTAATTTTCGCCTAATTGATCTTTCAAATTCGGGACGTTACAAATGATAAGTGAGTTTATTTGAGTGGTATTGAAGTCTAATGAAATGGTAGTAAGAGAAATTTATTTGAATAGTAAGTGAAGTTTAAAAAGTGGTAAATGGAGTCTTATCGATTAGTAAGTATGATTGAATGAAATGGTAAGTAAAAAATAATGAAGTAGTAAGTGGAATCTATTTGAATGGTAGTGAGGTTATTTGAGTGGTAAATCAAGTTTATAGATGTGGTAAGTGAGGTTTATTTCAGTGATAGTCAAGTCTAATAAAGTGGTAGTAAGTGAGGTTTATTTGAATAGCAAGTAAAGTGTAAAAAAGTAGTAAGTGGAGTCCCATCAACTAGTAAGTATGGTTGAATGAAATGGTAAGTCAACAATAATGATGTAGTAAGTGGAGTCTATTTGAATGGTAGTAAGTAAGGTTTATTTGAGTGGTAAATTAAGTCTAACGATGTGGTAAGTGAGATTTATTTCAGTGATAGTCAAGTCTAATAAAGTGATAATAAGTGGGGTTTATTTGAATGGTAAGTAAAGCGTAAAAAAGTGGTAAGTGTAGTCTCATCGACTAGTAAGTATGATTGAATGAAATGATAAGCCAAAAGTAATGAAGTAGTAAATTAAATCTAACATTGTAGTAAGTGCAATTTAATGAATTATGGAAAGACCGAAATTGGAAGAGATAAAAATAATGGACCCCATCCATTAAATTCCCGAGTACTTATAAATACAATACTTACCATACATTTTGATTCTATTTACCATAACGTGAGATATTTTTTTTGTATAGTAAGTCAAGTCAAATGAAGTGGTATTTCTTTCAGTACTAAATGAGGTCTAATAAACTTTTATATTTTGTTTGATAATTTAAAATTCATATTTCTTATTACTTGTCAGTTATTGTGACTCTACCTATAATTTGTTTTCATTCTACTTACCAATTAATAGTAACTGGATCTTATTGAGTAGTAATCATATTTGATTAAATCGTAAGTCAAGAATAAAATAATACTTTAATATTAAAGAAATAACATCAATTTTTTTATTCATACAACTAACAAAATGTTATAATAAATGAACTAATTATTATGTAAATTAAATTTAAAAAAAAGTCTAATATAATTATGTCAAATTTTATAAAACTGAATCTATTTTTTAAAAAGATTAGTGTAACTCTTCTCCTTTTTTTCCCCCCTATATTTTCTCATTACATAAAAGGTGTCAACCTATTCTTGGGAGAAGAAGAAGAAGAAGAGGAGGAAGTCAGCACCTGCAGTGATTCGGGTATAGTGTGTTGAAAGTGGTATTCCACTTTTATGTATGGTACAAGAAAATTATTTTTTTGTATTATAGTTGGATCCTTTCCTTCTTCACCAATCACAACACCTTAGAACACTACATGATCATACTTCAGGAGCACTCAATTACTACTCCTTAAAGTCATATCTCTATTATATTATTAGGCTATTTAACTAAAAAACTAACAATGATATGCACGTTGATTTTTATTTTTTTTAAACTTAACGATGTGTAAGATAAATGATTGGCTAATAATTAGAGAATATATGAGAAAAAAAATTTGATTTAGATATTCTAATTGATTGCCATATTATTGAATTTGAAAAGTAAAACTAATTTTTGAGCTTGCCCTTAACTTAATCACATGGTGAAAATGAAAAATCTAAATGAATAAATCTATATACCCCAGCTTAGCTATCCCGAATTTATCCCAAATGAGATTGTGCAATTAGGATTGAATTTGTATAGTGTGAGATTCATGTATAAAATAAATTTGAACCACAAAATAATAATTATAAACAATTTCTGAATAATTAAATCTAAGTTTGTAACATTACTCAATCTAAATTAAAGACACTTTATCATTAATTAGTGATTAATGCAAGTGTGTTGAATAACCCTTTGCGAAAATAGTTTTGTTAGCACAAAACACAAATTGTGATTGATCTAAAAAGGCAAGGACAAGAGTGATGGTGATTGCAAGGTTGAGTTTTATTTACATATAGATTTTGTTTTTTCAAATCACATCTATAAGAAGATTGGTAGTTTTTCTAGACTATAACTGGCTTTTTGACAGAATTTTTAGTTTTTTGTTGTAGTTTTAGTAGAGTTTCTTGTCTAGTCCTTTGGGATTTTGATATTTTTCTTTTTATTATTTTGTATGATGTTAATTTTTATTTTAATATAACTACTTCATAACTTTTTTCAAAAAAAGAAAAGAAAAAAATAACATCTCTAATTCTTCATTTTTTTCGTCGTCAAATTTGAATAAAAAATTGATTTGATATGGGATGGTCCAATTACTTTTCATCGAATTTAATTAAAAGCTTGATTTGGTAAAAAATTTGAATGCTTCAATGCTTTCTCAAAATTTCAGCATATTTCCAAAAGTTTTTTTTTCATCATATTTAGTGAAAAACTTATTTTTGCCTTGATTTGATGAATAATTTATTGAAACTTGATTTGATACAAGTTTGATGAATGATTAGAGGTTATTTTGATCAAATTTAAATTTGATAAAAGATTCATTGAAGAATTAGATATGTCATAAAGTCCATTTGAAAAAATTAATATATTATCTATCCTATTGTGCCTTCAAGTACAAACACTCAACAGAGACATATAGCCTTACCTACCCAACAAAAAGACATATAGCCTATTTTAGTAATCAGATTCAATTATTTTGTAACACTATACATCGTTCATAAAAAATATATATATTATACAAATTTAATAATTATATCTATATTATCTTTTCTATATTTATATTTAAAAAATAGACTGCTTATTTTATTTTAAAATCATTCTTATCATTCAATTTTTTTGAATAAAAATATTTAAAAAATAATTAAAATTATCAGATTAATATGATTTTTTTTCAATGACAATCTATATATAAAGATGAGATATTTACTGATAAATCCCATCCAACAGACAGTTGCACCAATTGGTTCCAACATTTCATCTGTTGTTCTAATTAGTCCTTTTAGTGGGGGAATGTCTTCCCGTTTGATCCTATTTCTTTTATTTGGTAACATTTAGTGGTAAATTATACATTTTCTTTTATATTGGGACGTTTTTGGTGGGATTAGTTGTGCATATTTGGCAAGTCAAAAATTACAGTACAAGATGTTTCCTCCACTACGTTAGGGTTTTATGATTTTGTTGTGATGGGGTGTGTGGGAAGTGCTTTGTGTGCCGGACTGAGGGAGACTCGGAATTCTGCTGTCGACATTTCTGGAGTTCTCAAGGTATGGTTTGTTTTAGTGATTGCATGTTAGGGTAGCTGTATTGTGTACATATGTTAGTTCAATCATATGGTGTGTCACACCGAGGTCATTGTATCTTTAATGATTGGCCCCCATTCTTCTGTGTTGGGCACATTCGTATTCAATGTTGTTTATCAGGGTCGTGTGTGTTAGATCAGTGTGTGTGAGGCCACATGGGGGTCATTCATTTTAAATGGGTTGTTTTAGTTCGTGTTCGTGTATGATGATACACGATTTTTGCCCTAAATATGGTCTCCACACGGTGGGGAGTGTCGTGGTTTGCCATAAATGGGTGGGTTTTGTGGGGTCATGTGGTAGTGTTTGGTGTTGCCATATATTCATACATGACAATATCATGGGCACTGGGCGTATGTGATTTTGTGTTGGCATTCATCGCATTTATGAGAATTTAACACTTTCTGTAACATTATTTGTATATTGTAGGGATGGACACTCATGCTATGTTAGTGTGTTGTTACTGTGATACGAGCGCCTATAGACACTCCATTTTTGACTGCCATTATGACTTGGACACCACCGCTTGTGTGCCTGATGATGAATTCGTATATGCCTATCAAGTGCTCGAAGTCCTCAACAGAATGCCACAGCTTTGAGCTTTCAAACCTTATACATCTTTTGTCTTGTTTTAGACCAAAACCCTAGTTTTTCAAGCCTAAAAACTCAGAGACCTGCAAGCCCCTTTCTTTGGGTTGCCGGCCACTGCTATTGGCTGCCGGCCACTGATCTTGGCTGCCGGCCATGTGTGTGGCCTACCGCCAACATTAGTGGCTTACCGACCACAAGTGTGTTTTTGAAGATGTTTTGGCCAACTGTGCCAACTGTTTTCACATATGTATGCACCTGCCTACACGTGTATGTATTGATATTTCTGAGGGAGTTTCATTGTTTTCTATATATAGGAGACCTCTCCTTCCATTTTTGAGGGTTGAACATTTTGGAGCAAAATTATCTCTCTCTTTCTCTCTCTCTCTCTCTCTTTTCTAAATTCCTAAGCTTTTGCAAGCTTTTGCCTATACACACTAAACCAAACCTTGTGGTATTTGAGCTAAGGTACTTTTGAGTCTACTTTAAACTCTTGAGGGTGTGCAAGTGTTGATTTGTTGCTTAAAGAGTGTTCTCCTCTTCAAGAGGTATAAGGCTTAGCCTGTTGCTTTGATTTATTTGTTATTTTTCCTACTATTTTTAGACTGTTTTTGGGCTGTCTAAGCTCTGTATTTTTAGGCTGAAACTTGTGGTTTAAGGCCATTAGGAGTGGAGGGGTGGATCACCCTTCTTTGTACCTCATTTCTTAGGCCTTTGCCCTTGTGTTTCCCACATCTTTGTCCACTTTTTTAAAGCTTTTAAATACTGATTTTTAGAGGCTTTTCAATGGAAAAAACCATGTTTTGAAATCCCCAAAATAGAAGGGGTAGCCTCCATTCCTTGTGCTTGTTTACTAGCTTAACGTGCTCCATGTTTTAGCTTATTGTTTTAGCTATTTTTGTCTTAATTCCAGCATGTTTTAGGACTGGTTTAGCACTATATTAGGACTGTTTTTAGTTGTTCATTGCATTTGAGTTTTGTATTGTATGCTTGTAGTGTAATGGTCCTCTTGTGTTGGTAGTTTAGGCTTTAGCCACCAATCTATTTGAGTTGATAGCATTTGTTTATGACTTTCCACACTTGTTTTCACCCCTAATCCCTTCTGCAACCTCCCTCATTTTTTGGCTTTTTGCTTTGCCTTGAAAGTTGGTTCAAACTAGTTCCTTGTTTAAAGCTTGAGATTGAGGTTTTATGCTTAATGGTTTAATCCCTTTAAGGGTTCATTACTAACGGCATGATACTTCTCTTATGCCTAAAATAACTCTTGGTTTGGTACTCCTTTCCATTAGAGGACTTAAAGCTCACTTTTGGACTTAATTGACTAAGAAATGGTTGGTAATTAAAATGGAGTAATAAAATGATGACTAAAAGTGATGCAAGATAATAACTTGGTTAGCATTCAATCGGACATTAATTGAACCCTTGAGTCTTGAATCGTTTCATACCTGTTCATGATGAAAACGGTTCAAGAGTCATTGTCAACCACTTCCCTTAATCAATCCATGATATGGAGGGGGTTTCAGAGTCTTTTATTGTTGCATTTATTAAACTTGTACACTTTGGTTCATAGGCCATCATGCAATGAAATTGCATTAATTGATGGTTTGTGAATCAAACTGCCACTCCTTTGAGTTGTTTGATGATAAGGAGGGGTAAAATGTACAAACATACCTTGAGAACACCTTGTTTGTGCTCTGTATGCTTTTTATTGCAACAGGAGGAACCAAGCATCAGTGGTCGGCAGGCCACTATTTCTGGACGGCAGGCTACCATTTGTGGCCGGCAGGCCACCACTTCTGGCCTACCGGCCACTTTTGTCAAATTGAGCAGTAACCCTTTTGGAACATAATAGAGTAGAGGCTGAGGTGAAAAGATGCTCTACTGTGCAACAGAAGCATTTTGGCCGCAAAACAATGTGCTTTTCGGGTGGAAATCCGCGCATACATGAGCATCCCTCGCTTCTCGAGGCTAATTAGTTATTTTAGTTATTTTATTTCATGTTGTAATTAATTAGTTAGCTAATTAAAATTTGTAATTAATTAATTAGTGTAATTAATTAGGTAGTTCCAATTTGTAATAATTAGCTAGAATAGTTAATTAATTACGGTGTTGTAATAATTAGCTAGTATAGTTAATTTATTTTAATTCGGTTTGTAATAGTTTATTAATTCGTAGTAATTAGTTAGCTAGTTAGCTCAAGCAATGTAATAGCGTGTATATCTTCCAACCCCACGTCTTTCTCCCTTTTATTTACTTGCTTATGATGGTTAGTTTAGAGCATCATGTTTCATTTAGTATACTCTATGTTCGTATTCATTTGTATTGCATGCATCGAGGCTCGGTTCATCATTTTAACTCGCATTGTTAGTTTAACGCTTCTTTGAATACGTGCTTAAACCGCATGTTATCAAATTGATTCATATGTTATGATAAATAGCCGAGCTTATTTAGAGTGCATATCGCTTGTGTTGTATTAGCCATATTACATAGTTAGGATCATGCATTTTTCTAACTCTTTCATCTTTTTGGCCTAGAGTACTAGGTGAGCTTTTACTTATTTTAGCATATTGCATTGTATGTTATTATTGCCATGTCAAAGCATGTTCACCATGAGGCTAAGTGCTTAAGTGATAAATTATTTGAATGCCGGTGGATGAAGATTAATTGCTTGAATTGGAATAATTTGAGTAATGTTCATATGCGATTACTTTTTCAAATGGTACATATTCGAAACAATTTTCAAAACAAACATGAGACCAAGTGTTTCAATTCTTGAAAATTAGTCTATACTTGTGTGTGTGCGCATCACATAGTAATACTAGCCTAATAAATCAGAACAAGAGCATATAATGTAAATAAAATTCATATCATGATTAGTAGAGGCCGATCTTTGATCGGGCGAGCGGGGGTGCCCAATTCATGACCTTCTTCTCTCATACCTAAGTTCCCGAGCCGAGACAATCTTGGTGATGACAGACATGTGGCCTTTGGCATGAGTCATGGGTTTCCTAAATTTTTCAAAAATATTTAGGTAGCGACTCTGCATCTGGCAAAGTAGTCCATTTTTGGCAATTTGATTCAAAATCGATTTCCCAAAGATTTGCCGAATTTGGACTCTTTGGTGTTTATCTATTTCACATTGCACTTGTGAGATCAGATTTAGAACCGCGGGAGTCCGATACTATAGGGCTTATTCGTCTTCCAAAAAGGGGCACGAAAAGTCAAGCTACAAGTTGTTTCTCTTTAATTTCTTCAATGATTGCAGGTTGGGCAAAAATGGCAGCCAGGAGTCCACCATATTCATGTAACACAATTTCAATATCATTTCTCTCCAAGTCACATAACAATTCCTTCCGATCGGTAAGCAAACATGACAAATTCCTAATAGAATTTCGACTCAAAGCATCTACCACTATATTTACTTTTCCGGGATGGTATAGAATTTGCAAGTCATAATCTTTGATCAACTTGAGCCATCGTCTCTGTCTCATATTCAATTGCTTCTGAGTAAAGAAATATTTCAAGCTTTTATGGTCAATATACACTTCACAAGTCACTCCATACAAATAATGGAGCCAAATTTTAGTGCAAAAACCACAGTTGCCAATTCAAGGTCATGGGTCGAATAATTCTTTTCATGTGGTCAAAGTTGCCGAGAAGCATACGCAATCACCTTCGCATTCTGCATTAGCACACACCCCAAGCCTTTGTATAAAGCATCACTGTAGATCTAAAATCCATCAATACCATTTGGCAAAGTCAGAATAGTTGTAGTTACCAATCTAGTCTTTAGTTCTTGAAAGGCTGACTCCCGCTGATCATTCAAATCAAATCGTATATTTTTCTGTGTCAACTATGTTAATGGCATAACAAGTTTTAAGAAATCTTTCACAAATCTACGATAATAACCTGCAAGCCCCAAAAAGTTTCTGACTTCAGATACGTTAGTTGGTAATGGCCAATCCACAATAGTTTCAATTTTCTATGTGTTAACAAAGATGCCATCTTTATTGATTACATGCCCCAAAAATGTTACACAGTTAAGCCAAAATTCGCATTTGGACAGTTTTGCATACAATTTATTCTCTCAAGGTCTGTAAGGCAGTTCTTAGATGACGTTCATGTTCTTCCTTGCTTTTAGAATAGATCAAAATATCATCAATAAGCACAACTATAAATTCATCCAGAAATTGTTTAAACACCATATTCATTAAGTCCATGAATGTTGCAGGTGCATTAGTTACCCCAAACAGCATTACCAGAAACTCATAGTGCCCATATCTAGTTCGGAAAGCAATTTTCTCTATGTCTTCTGTCTTAACTTTCAATTGGTGGTAACCAGATCTAAGGTCAATTTTTTAGAAGACTTGGGCCCCCTGGAGTTAGTCAAACAAATCATCTATTTGAGACAATGGATATTTGTTCATGATTGTTACTTTGTTCAATTCCCGATAATCTATACATAGTCATCGATTAGTAAGTATGATTGAATGAAATGGTAAGTAAAAAATAATGAAGTAGTAAGTGGAATCTATTTGAATGGTAGTGAGGTTATTTGAGTGGTAAATCAAGTTTATAGATGTGGTAAGTGAGGTTTATTTCAGTGATAGTCAAGTCTAATAAAGTGGTAGTAAGTGAGGTTTATTTGAATAGCAAGTAAAGTGTAAAAAAGTAGTAAGTGGAGTCCCATCAACTAGTAAGTATGGTTGAATGAAATGGTAAGTCAACAATAATGATGTAGTAAGTGGAGTCTATTTGAATGGTAGTAAGTAAGGTTTATTTGAGTGGTAAATCAAGTCTAAAGATATGGTAAGTGAGGTTTATTTCAGTGATAGTCAAGTCTAATGAAGTGGTAGTAAGTAGAGTTTATTTGGATGATAAGTAAAGTGTAAAAAAGTGGTAAGTGTAGTCTTATTGACTAGTAAGTATGGTTGAATGAAATGATAAACCAAAAGTAATGAAGTAGAAAATGAAATCTAATATAGTAGTAAGTGCAATTTAATGAAATAGGAAGAGACCAAAACATGAAGAGATAAAAAATAATGGACTCCATCCATTAGATGGCCGAGTCCTTACCATTTATAAATACAATACTTACAATACGTTTTGATTTTATTTACCATACTTTTTTATTCTACTTGCCAGTCGTTCTGAACTTACTACTTATTATGAAATAACTTACTATTCATTTTAAACCTACTACTCAAGTTTGATGGACTAGTAAGCGGGGTTTTATTAAATAGTAAGTAAAGTTCAATGAAACAGTAAGTAACCTCATTAAGTAGAAAGTGAAATTTAACTGAGTAGTAAATCAAGTCAAATATAGTGATGTCCTGATAAATACCAAGTTAAGTCCAATAAATTATTGGAATTGCCACATCCACACAAAAATAGGTCCCTCGACTCCCCCCCGAATAACGTGGGATATTTTTTTTGTATGGTAAGTCAAGTCAAATGAAGTGGTATTTTTTTAGTACTAAATGAAGTCTAATAAACTTTTACATTTTGTTTGATAATTTAAAATTCACATTTCTAATTTATAATTATAAGTTATTGTGACTCTACCTATAATTTGTTTTCATTCTACTTACCAATTAATAGTAACTGGATCTTATTGAGTAGTAATCATATTTGATTAAATCGTAAGTCAAGAATAAAATAATACTTTAATATTAAAGAAATAACATCAATTTTTTTATTCATACAACTAACAAAATGTTATAAATAAATGAACTAATTATTATGCAAATTAAATTTTAAAAAAAGTCTAATATAATTATGTCAAATTTTATAAAACTGAATCTATTTTTTAAAAAGATTAGTGTAACTCTTCTCCTTTTTTTCCCCCCTATATTTTCTCATTACATAAAAGGTGTCAACCTATTCTGGGGAAAAAAAGAAGAAGAAGAAGAAGAAAAAGAAAAAGAAGTCAACACCTGCAAAATTGGGGATTTGGGTAAAGTGTGTCAAAAGCGGTATTCCACTTTTATGTATGGTACAAGAAAATTATTTTTTTGTATTATAGTTGGATCCTTTCCTTCTTCACCAATCACAACACCTTAGAACACTACATAATCATACTTCAGGAGCACCCAATAACTACTCCTTAAAGTCATATCTCTATTACATTATTAGGCTATTTAACTAAAAAACTAACAATGATATGCAAGTTTATTTTTATTTTTTTAAACTTAACGATGTGTAAGATAAATGATTGGCTAATAATTAGAGAATATATGAGAAAAAAAATTTGATTTAGATATTCTAATTGATTGCCATATTATTGAATTTGAAAAGTAAAACTAATTTTTGAGCTTGCCCTTAACTTAATCACATGGTGAAAATGAAAAATCTAAATGAATAAATCTATATACCCCAGCTTAGCTATCCCGAATTTATCCCAAATGAGATTGTGCAATTAGGATTGAATTTGTATAGTGTGAGATTCATGTATAAAATAAATTTGAACCACAAAATAATAATTATAAACAATTTCTGAATAATTAAATCTAAGTTTGTAACATTACTCAATCTAAATTAAAGACACTTTATCATTAATTAGTGATTAATGCAAGTGTGTTGAGTAACCCTTTGCGAAAATAGTTTTGTTAGCACAAAACACAAATTGTGATTGATCTAAATGTAGGAGTATCTTCACTGTATTTAAGTAGATTAAATTCTGTTGTGTACTAAATAACAACTAGAATATAAAGAAATAAAGGAAATGAGAGAATTTGTTTGATTACAAAAATCAAACTAGAAATAAAACAAAATAAATAAAAATAGATTTTATTTTGTTACAAAAACAAAATTAAAATCTGATTTAAGTCCCCGTTTGGGGACTTACCTTTTTAGCCAAAAAGTCAAAAAGTTACATTTTTAGCCAAAAAGCCAAAAACTCATATAAAAAAGTCAAAGATTCTCTTTTCTCTCTACTTTTTGCACATCTTTTCGTAATTAGCCAAAAAGTCATCCCAAATATATAAGTTTTTGTTACCTACTTTTTCAGCCAAATAGCCAAAAAGTTACTAAATTAGCCTGTTCCCAAACGAGGCCTTAAATAACTAAAACAGAATAATAAATTAAACAACTTACTTGATTAATTTCTTTGAATAATTATCTGATCAAGTCCAGTGTTTGACACTATGTCCTTAAGACAGATTCGTCCTCTCTTTGGTGCTTTCAGAATTTGGAGGTCTATCTCGCAGGATAAAATGATCTACTACAAACAATAGCAGCATTACAAATTGTTTGTTTTACGAACACAGTAAGTGTTTACACTTTTTCTTACAAGAAAATAATGCAACAAAATGAAGAATGAATTTGCAGAGCTTTTAAGGACGAAAATAATGAATTTTCGGAATGACAAACATCAAATGAGGGTTGTCCTATTTATAGATGTAATGGTGGCTGCAGATTTTGAATTAAATAGGTGCAAACCTGTTTGAACAGGTATGAACCTATTGGTTTTGAATTCAAATAGATTTGAATCTGTTGGGTTTATAATTCAAACAGATAAAAAACGGGAAGGGCCCTGTTTGGATGTACAGTAAAACCGGACCAGTTTAATTTGATTTCTGCATTTTATTTTACCAAAAATAAAATAAAATTCAAATGTTTTTGGCCGAACAAGCCCAACTCCACACCATACACCCGCGTCCAGCCTGCCTGAATGGACAGCGGCGCGCACGTGTCTGGTGATTTTTGGATCCAATGGGTCTAGCCCATTTTACCCATAACCTCTCCCTCTAAAACACTTGGGTACCCCTTGGGGCACACCCCAAGTACCAAACCCATGCCTTATAAACCCATTCAAAACTTCCCACGAAATCAATGTGGGACAAGCCTTATTCAATACCTTTAAGGATTTTTCACCAAAACTCTATTTCCATGGAGCATACTTTGGCTTCAATTTTTCATTCACTCGGTAATGGTTTTGAGCAACCAAATATACCACGTGAATCACAACGCAGCATAGAACGCGTTATCACTTTGACCCGTGAAAATCGACGCACGGGGCCCACCTAAAAAATAGACCAAACTTAGGAAAAAATTCTGATTTTAACCAGAATTTTATAACCATTTCCAACACTAAAAAGGCAAGGACAAGATTGATGGTGATTGCAAGGTTGAGTTTTATTTAGATATAGATTTTGTTTTTTCAAATCACATCTATAAGAAGATTGGTTGTTTTTCTAGACTATAACTGGCTTTTTGATGGAATTTTTAGTTTTTTGTTGTAGTTTTAGTAGAGTTTCTTGTCTAGTCCTTTGGGATTTTGATATTTTTCTTTTTATTATTTTGTATGATGTTAATTTTTATTTTAATATAACTACTTCATAACTTTTTTCAAAAAAAGAAAAGAAAAAAATAACATCTCTAATTCTTCATTTTTTTCGTCGTCAAATTTGAATAAAAAATTGATTTGATATGGGATGGTCCAATTGCTTTTCATCAAATTTAATTAAAAGCTTGATTTGGTAAAAAATTTGAATGCTTCAATGCTTTCTCACTTAAAATTTCAGCATATTTCCAAAAGTTTTTTTTTCATCATATTTAGTGAAAAACTTATTTTTGCCTTGATTTGATGAATAATTTATTGAAACTTGATTTGATACAAGTTTGATGAATGATTAGAGGTTATTTTGATCAAATTTAAATTTGATAAAAGATTCAATGAAGAATTAGATATGTCATAAAGTCTATTTCAAAAAATTAATATATTATCTATCCTATTGTGCCTTCAAGCACAAACACTCAACAGAGACATATAACCTTACCTACCCAACAAAAAGACATATAGCCTATTTTAGTAATCAAATTCAATTATTTTGTAACACTATACATCGTTCATAAAAAATATATATATTATACTAATTTAATAATTATATCTATATTATCTTTTCTATATTTATATTTAAAAAATAGACTGCTTATTTTATTTTAAAATCATTCTTATCATTCAATTTTTTTGAATAAAAATATTTAAAATTATCAAATTAATATGATTTTTTTTTCAATGACAATCTATATATAAAGATGGGATATTTACTGATAAATTCCATCCAACAGACAGTTGCACCAATTGGTTCCAAGATTTCATCTATTGTTCTAATTAGTCCTCTTAGTGGGGGAATGTCTTCCCATTTGATTCTATTTCCTTTATTTGGTAACATTTAGTGGTCAATTATACCCTTTCTTTTATATTGGGACGTTTTTGGTGGGATTAGTTGTGCATATTTGGTTAGTCAAAAATTGCAGTACAAGATGTTTTCTCCACTACATTAGGGTTTTATGATTTTGTTGTGATGGGGTGTATGGGAAGTGCTTTGTGTGCCGGACTGAGGGAGACTTGGAATTCTGCTGTCGACATTTCTGGAGTTCTCAAGGTATGGTTTGTTTTAGTGATTGCGTGTTAGGGTAGCTGTATTGTGTACGTATGTTAGTTCAATCATATGGTGTGTCACACCGAGGTCATTGTATCTTTAATGATTGGCCCCCATTCTTCTGTGTTGGGTACATTCGTATTCAATGTTGTTTATCAGGGTTGTGTGTGTTAGATCAGTGTGTGTGAGGCCACATGGGGGTCATTCATTTTAAATGGGTTGTTTTAGTTCATGTTTGTGTATGACGATATACGATTTTTGCCCTGAATATGGTCTTCACACGGTAGGGAGTGTCGTGGTTTGCCATAAATGGGTGGGTTTTGTGGGGTCATGTGGTAGCGTTTGGTGTTGCCATATATTCATACATGGCAATATCATGGGCACTGGGCGTATGTGATTTTGTGTTGGCATTCATCGCATTTATGAGAATTTAACACTTTCTGTAACATTATTTGTATATTGTAGGGATGGACACTCATGCTATGTTAGTGTGTTGTTACTGTGATACGAACGCCTATAGACACTCCATTTTTGACCGCCATTTTGACTTGGACACCACCGCTTGTGCGCCCGATGATGAATTCGTATATGAAGCTTTTGCCTATACACTCTAAACCAAACCTTGTGGTATTTGAGCTAAGGTACTTTTGAGTCTACTTTAAACTCTTGAGGGTGTGCAAGTGTTGATTTGTTGCTTAAAGAGTGTTCTCCTCTTCAAGAGGTATAAGGCTTAGCCTGTTGCTCTGATTTATTTGTTATTTTTCCTACTATTTTTAGACTGTTTTTGGGCTATCTAAGCTCTGTATTTTTAGGCTGAAACTTGTGGTTTAAGGCCATTAGGGGTGGAGGGTTGGATCACCCTTCTTTGTACCTCATTTCTTAGGCCTTTGCCCTTGTGTTTCTCACATCTTTGTCCACTTTTTTTAAGCTTTTAAATACTAATTTTTAGAGGCTTTTCAGTGGCAAAAACCATGTTTTGAAATCCCAAAAATGGAAGGGGTAGCCTCCATTCCTTGTGCTTGTTTACTAGCTTAACATGCTCCATGTTTTAGCTTATTGTTCTAGCTATTTTTGTCTTAATTCTAGCATGTTTTAGGACTGGTTTAGCACTATTTTAGGACTGTTTGTAGTTGTTCATTGCATTTGAGCTTTGTATTGGATGCTTGTAGTGTAATGGTCCTCTTGTGTTGGTAGTTTAGGCTTTAGCCACCAACCTATTTGAGTTGATAGCATTTGTTTATGACTTTCCATACTCTTTTTCACCCCTAATCACTTCTGCAACCTCCCTCCTTTCTTGGCCTTTTGCTTTGCCTTGAAAGTTGGTTCAAACTAGTTGCTTGTTAAAGCTTGAGATTGAGGTCTTATGCTTAATGGTTTAATCCCTTTATGCTGTGTTTGGTTGGGGGATTTGGGGAGGGATTTGGAAAGAGAAAGGGAAAAGGTGTGTGAAACTATGTGAAATATAGGCATGATTTATTCACATTTCACCTACCTTTTCCATTTCCCTTTCCAAATCCCTCCCCAAATCCCTCAGATTTGGAAAGAGAAAAAGAAAAGGTGTGTGAAACTATGTGAAATATAGGCATGATTTATTCACATTTCACCTACCTTTTCCATTTTCCTTTCCAAATCCCTCCCCAAATCCCTCAACCAAACACAACATTAAGGGTTAATTACTAACGGCATGATACTTCTCTCATGCATAAAACAACTCTTGGTTTGGTACTCCTTTCCATTAGAGGACTTAAAGCTCACTTTTGGATTTAATTGACTAAGAAATGGTTGGTAATTAAAATGGAGTAATAAAATGAGGACTAAAAGTGATGCAAGAGAATAACTTGGTTAGCGTTCAATCGGACATTAATTGAACCCTTGAGTCTTGAATCGTTTCATACTTGTTCGTGATGAAAACGGTCCAAGAGTCATTGTCAACCACTTCCTTTAATCAATCCATGATATGGAGGGGGTTTCAGAGTCTTTTATTGTTGCATTTATTAAACTTGTACACTTTGGTTCATAGGTCATCATGCAATGAAATTGCATCAATTGATGGTTTGTGAATCAAACTGCCACTCCTTTGAGTTGTTTGATGATTAGGAGGGGTAAAATGTACAAACATACCTTGAGAACACCCTATTTGTGCTCTGTATGCTTTTTATTGCAACAGGAGGAACCAAGCATCAGTGGTCGGCAGGCTACTATTTCTAGACGGCAGGCTACCATTTGTGGCCGGCAGGCCACCACTTCTGGCCTACCAGCCGCTTTTGTCAAATTGAGCAGTAACCCTTTTGGAACAGAACAGAGTAGAGGCTGAAGTGAAAAGATGCTCTACTGTGCAACAGAAGCATTCTGGCCTCAAAATAATGTGCTTTTCGGGTGGAAATCCGCACATACATGAGCATCCCTCACTTCTCGAGGCTAATTAGTTATTTTAGTTATTTTATTTCATGTTGTAATTAATTAGTTAGTTCCAATTTGTAATAATTAGCTAGAATAGTTAATTAATTACGGTGTTGTAATAATTAGCTAGCATAGTTAATTTATTTTAATTCGGTTTGTAATAGTTAGTTAATTCGTAGTAATTAGTTAGCTAGTTAGCTCAAGCAATGTAATAGCGTGTATGTCTTCCAACCCTACGTCTTTCTCCCTTTTATTTACTTGCTTATGATGGTTAGTTTAGAGCATCATGTTTCATTTAGTATACTCTATGTTCGCATTCATTTGTATTGTATGCATCGAGGCTCGGTTCATCATTCTAACTCGCATTGTTAGTTTAACGCTTCTTTGAATACGTACTTAAACCGCATGTTATCAAATTGATTCATATGTTATGATAAATAGCCGAGCTTATTTAGAGTGCATATCGCTTGTGTTGCATTAGTCATATTACATAGTTAGGATCATGCATTTTTGTAACTCTTTCATCTTTTTGGCCTAGAGTACCAGGTGAGCTTTTACTTGTTTTAGCATATTGCATTGTATGTTATTATTGCCATGTCAAAGCATGTTCACCATGAGGCTAAGTGCTTAAGTGATAAATTATTTGAATGCTGGTGGATGAAGATTAATTGCTTGAATTGAAATAATTTGAGTAATGTTCATATGCGATCACTTTTGCAAATGGTACATATTCGAAACAATTTTCAAAACAAACATGAGACCAAGTGTTTCAATTCTTGCAAATTAGTCTACACTTGTGTGTGTGCGCATCACATAGTAATACTAGCCTAATAAATCAGAACAAGAGCATATAATGTAAATAAAATTCATATCATGATTAGTAGAGGCCGATCTTTGATCGGGCGAGCGGGGGTGCTCAATTCATGACCTTCTTCCCTCATACCTAAGTTCCCGAGCCGAGACAATCTTGGTGATGACGGACATGTGGCCTTTGGCATGAGTCATGAGTTTCCTAAATTTTTCAAAAGTATTTAGGTAGCGACTCTGCATCTGGCAAAGCAGTCCATTTTTGGCAATTTGATTCAAAATCGATTTCCCAAAGATTTGTCGAATTTGGACTCTTTGGTGTTTATCTATTTCACATTGCACTTGTGAGATCAGATTTAGAACCGCGGGAGTCCGATACTATAGGGCTTATTCGCCTTCCAAAAGGAGCGTGAAAAGTCGAGCTACAGCTGCCATCAAGTTGCAATTCCCATTCTGATTCGATGATTTGGTTTGTTGTGTGTGCAAGAAATTTGATGGTCTTACATATGGTGATGTGTTTTTGTTTTTCAAGATGTCGGGATACAACAATTTCACATTACAAAATGACATCGATATAGGGAACATGGTATCCCTTGTACGGTCTTTTCATTTAGAACACATTGAAGTCGTCATTCAACCTCACACAAGGTGGACACGGAATTAGTAATGCAACTCAAAGTCCATGTGCCGTTACATTCAACTTGCCGGGGGTAGTAGACAAGTCGGACATTGATAATGAAAAAAATGATTTACTACTCAAATTTTGTCCTCATGTTGAGAAAGTTTTTATGTCTGCTCCATGGGCCAATGGTATCACACATGTGGGTCAAAGTTTTGAGGGAGGCGCCGTTGAATTTCGTAATGTCCTGTAGAAGTATGCGATTGAGTGTGGATTTCAGTTCAAGTATCTGAAGAATGAATCTGTTTGGATTACATCGGTGTGCATAATGAGGGAATCAAAAGGATACATGTGGTATATACACGCACGAGTCCTTCATGCTAATGAGTTCTCTACATTTGTAAGTGGAATAGAGATCACAGTTCTGGTGTTTCCATTAGGATAGCAAAAAACCCAAGGGCTGGGTCTGAACTGGTGTCTGATGTTATCTCCGAACAGGTACGTGACAAACCGCTCACACGCTCGTTTGATGTTGTTTACGACTTGAAGAAAGACTGTGTATTAGAGATAAGCTACTGGGTAGCATGGTTGGGCGTTGAGAAAGCGTGTGGTGAAATGTTCAGTGCACATTCCATTTCGTTCGATCAATGACGGTGGTATAGTAATTTTGTTATGGAAAACAATCCGGGCAGCTATTCACATTGATTATGATGACCAGAATCACCGGTTTGTATGATATTTCATATCTTTCAAAGCATGTATTGATGGTTTCATGCATTGCCGCCCTTTACTATTTCTGGACGTTACATTTTTTAAGGGAAAATTCAAAGGTAACTTGCTAGCTGCCACGGCGAAGGATGGCAACCAAGGTTTTCCTTACTCATAACACACAATCTAACATATGCATAATTATATGTATTGTTTTTCAATTAAATGATGTTTGTGTTATCTTCAATTTATTGAACCCACTAACAATTTCGTACATAGGATTATTCCCCTTAGCAATAACCATTGTCGATTCGGAGAACACAACAAATTGGGCTTGGTTCTTGGAACAACTCGCGAATGTCGTTACAACGGACATGACGCTTACATTCATTTCAGACCGACACATAGGCATCCTTGAATCAATTCCAACCACGTTTCCAACTGCCCATCATGCATTCTGCTTGTAACATTTGCAATAGAACCTACAAGACAAGATGCGATACACCAATAAGATGCACCGTGTCAGACTGCTAAGCAAATTTTGAGAATGCGCATATGCACCGATTGTAACAATGTTCAATTCCCATTTAGAAAAGTTTAAGACATCGGGTTAGAACGTGGCAATGACATTTCTGAAAGACTTACCCCCTGCGTGTTGGGCAAACACTTATTTTCGGTAAGCACTGTTCATGAACATAGTGAAACAAATTAAATACATATGTTGCAACATAAACAACTTCTTTGTTTACATTTACATGAACATACATTTTCATGTCGTCTTTGTTTTCAGGGGTGATCGATATGGCGAGATGTGTTCCAATGCTGTTGAGTCATTCAACTCATGGATCTGCAAGGCACGACACCTCCCAATCACATAGATGGTTGATAGCATTAGGACACAAATTATGGATCAAATGTCAAAACGTAGACGTAAGGCATTACCGTGGCTTGGAGTGGTTTGCCCCAAAATGGAGTCTCGGTTGGTAAAAGCATATAACAAAGGCAGGTCGTGGCTTGTAAGCCAATCAAATGAGGATGTGTATGAGGTCCATTCATATCCATTAGTACTCGTGGATGTCAGTAGGTGGACGTGTTCATGTTTTCAGTGGCAGATTAAACGGTTACCATGTACACACGCGATGGTTGCTATCCGTAACAATGGATAAGATTTGTACGATTTGGTTAAACCATTTTACCATGTGTCTCGCAACTGTTTGTCATATGCATCAAGCATAACTCTAATCCCAACTGTTGAGAAACCACCATTCAACACTGAAGACTTCATCATACATCCACCAGTTGCCAAACGACCACCAGGGAGGCCAAAGAAAAAATGAATCTTGTCAAGGGGGGAATAAGTGCAGCTAATTTGTTGCGGACGTTATCACTGCATGGGAAACCACAATAGAAAGACATGGAAAGAACCAATTTAACCTTCAATTCATGCGATTAGCTCTCTATTGTTTTCGTTTCGAAATTGTTACTAAGGTTTAAACTATTTACCAATATAAATGGGTGCCCCAAATGTCCCATATACCATACTACTACGTTTTGCATTCATATTCAGTTTTATTTATTTATTTATTTACGTCGAACAAATAAATGGGTGACACACAACCCCTAGCCGAACCACTTATTCAACTATTTCCCATCATTATTATACGTTCAAAGTTTTTTTAGCTCCATGAAACATTGATATTTATCTCATTCTACTATCACTTAGCTTGTGTGTATGTGTTTTTTTGTGTTACATGGTTGCCAAGGTAAAATATTTTCCCATTTATTTCGCGGCCTAATTTATGCAGCCTTATCCCACTTATTCAACTGTGTCCCATCATTGTGATGCGTTCAAAATTTTTATAAGTTTCATGAAACATTGATATTTACCTCATTTTTATACAACTTAGCTTGTATGTATGTGTTTCATGTGGTACATAATGCACACGTTTTCACATTTATTTCACGGTCCAAATTAGATAGCCTCATACCCACTTGGATTCTCACGCACTTCATTATGTAAGTTGACCACATAATCGGCTAGCACACATATACCCACTTGCATTTTAAGTACCACGAAACCTTCCCATATATCCTAGGCTTCCTTCATTTTGCAGAATGTGTCTGTCGTGTAGCATTGATATTTAACTCATTCTGCTACAATTTAACCTGTGTATGTGGTTTATGTGTTACATTATCACTAAGGTAAATTATTTTCACATTCATTTCATGATCCAAATTAGGTGGCCTCAAACCCACTAAAATATTTTCACATTCATTTATTTTGACACTGTGACGCGTCACACACATTTTTAGTGACACGAAACTTCCACATACACCTCACACTACCTTCATTTTGCAGAATATGCATGTCATTGTTGCGTGAACCATGTCCACATCATGATCAGTTTTACTGAAAACAATAACATGGCACTTACACAGCATAACACTGTCAACACAAAACCCAGGATACAACATCTACTTCGAAATTGTTTCTACAGTTAACAGATGACGTGTACAACAAACACGAAGTCACACATACAACAACACCAAATGCGTGCAACAAATCTAATACAAAACGCACATCTTAAACGCCAATCACATTAAAGGTATTAGCCTACAAAACGACCTATTGCATATTGCTACTTGTCAAACCTACCCACCTAGTTAAATGTTTACCCAACACATCACCGACCAACAACATTAACAATCGAACGCACATAACTTTCATTCACAAATAATAGTTTCATTACCACAGTTATCAAAACACAACGGCCACCCACGATTCATAAAACAAAAACAATCCACATTCATTGTGTACCCTTATCATAACTATTACCAAATTGTAGTTGTGACCGTACGGTTCACATAGCAAAAAAAAAATGTATATAGCACTTTCCTAATCAAAAATATGTAAATGTTTGATATTGTTTTTATAAGTCTAAAAGCATTGCAAACATATCTAATCAGGTCATTGACAAATCCCTTCACGATGTTTGCTCGTAACACGATGCTATTGTTACCTTGCAATGAATGCCCCACATCAACATGGTACATGTACTGTTGCATGACTGCGCAAACAATGATTGTACAATCAAACCTGCGTTTTGGACACAAAATACGAATTGCTAATTGTATTGCATGTTCAGCCCGACAAATGTGCTACATACCGTTGTTAACATCGGGATACTTATGAGTCCGCTCTTTGTTGGGGGTAGTCTGCAATAGACTCAAGAGGGTGGTTGAAAGTGTCAATAATGCTAAGTTCATCCATTCCATCCTTTTATAATGATTGCTTCATTACACCTGATACACGTTCCTTCTGTCACAAACAAAGCCCCCACTAATCAGAACACCACAACACTTTCATAATCATTACAAAATTCACCACTTTTTCCAAAAAAAAAAAAATGTGCATATTACCAGTACAAGCGCTTTAGTATACCGCACGTTCGTTCTGAAGTTTGATCGTTGCTTCATCGGATTAAAATGCTTCCAACTCCCGTCCTCTGCATCGTAAACCACGAGGGTCCAGTGTGATTGCTTCCACATGGGGAAATGAATATACCGACAATCCTTAGATGAAACAATATTCTTCAACACATAACTCTCCATCATTTTCGTATTACTAGTTTTGATAACGTCCTACAAAACAACCAGACACTGTAAGATAAGACATACGCACGCAGCCTACCATATAGAAGTCACACCCTATTTCTCACCATGCAAATACTGCTGAAGAAGTACGATTTGTCTAATAAATTATCACCCGCAGCTATATGCGCTTGCTTTGTCAACAATACATCTGCGTAGTGTGGACTCGCCTTTTTCCGTGCCTCACTTTTCGAAAAGAGTTTGAAAAGAAGGCCTCACAGTTCGGACTCCCGCGGTTCTAAATCTAGTCTCACAAGTGCAATGTGAAACTGATAAACACCAAAGAGTCCAAATTTGGCAAATCGTTTTAGAAAATCAGATTTTAAATTAAATAATGCCAAAATTAGACTGCTTTGCTAGATTACAGAGTCGCCACCTAAATATTTTGTTTTTTAGGAAACTAACCTTGACTCATGCCAAAGGCCACGTGTCTGTCATCATCAAAGTTGTCTCGGCTCGAGAACTTGGGTACAAGAGCGGAAGGTCCTGAAATGAGCACCCCCGCTCGCCCGATCAAAGGTTGGCCTCTGCTAATCATGACATATTCTTTTATAAACCCTATGTGTTCTTACCCCGGTTATTAGCTAACATTACTATGTGACGCACACAAGCAAGTATAGACTAAAATCGCGAGAATTGGAACAACTCAATTCATGTTTTCTTTTAAAAATGGTTTGAATTTGCCACCCTCAAGTGGGCTTTAAAAGATGCGGATTAGCCATCTCAAGTGGGCTTTAAAACATGATTTGCCACTTCGCAAAGTGGGCTTAAAACTCACACTTGTTGAATTGTTCCAATTCAAGCAACAAAAGCTTCCACCCATAGGCATTCATGCAGTTTAGCAAGTAAGCACATAGCCTCATGGTAAGTATGCGAAACATGGCAATATGGCAATCACACTCATGCGAGTATGCTAAAGCATAAAACTAACCAAGTACTCCAAGCCAAAACAAAATTTAGTTAGAAAGAATGCATGGTCCTAACTATACAAGATGCCTAATGCAACACATGCAATATGAAATTAATAGGCTCGGCTACTAATATGGCATATGCAACACTTTGAACAACATGCTATTAAACACGTATTCAAGTAAGTATTGAAATTGACAATGCAGTTTGAATGATGCGCCGAGCCTCGGTGCATGCAAAACAAAATGAATGGATGCAAACATGCAAACATAAGGTATGCTAATTGAAACATGATCCCTAATCTAACCATTAAAAGTGGATAAATAAAAGGGAGAAATACGTGTGGTTGGAAAAGATGCACACACGCACGCACACTTATTACAACATCATGCTCTTGCGAAGGAGGGTCTGAATAAATAAGCTAGCTAGCTATGCTAATTAAGCTATTACAAACCAAAACTAATTAACTATTCTAGTTAACTAACTATTACAAACCGAATTAAGCTAATCAATTACAACACGAATTAATTAAATTATTAAAACACTTGCACAAATGAATTAACTACAACTAACTAATTAAACAAAGCAAGTAAATGGCCTCGAGGGCGAGGGACGCAAGCATGCTTGGTTGGTTTCCTCCCGAAAATCCACCGCCTTGCCATCGGACACCTCTGTTTGCACTTACTTGAACACCAACAGTGTTGCCAACTTCCAGAACACCTCTGCTCCAACTCAGGAACACACTTGTGCAAAATTTCATTTCTGGCTAGTCGGCTACCAATGATGGCTGTCGGCTACCATTAGTGGCCGGTCAGCTACTACTGGTGGCCAGTTGGCCACCCCTTCCCTGAACTTCCCTTTTTTGCTGCAACAAAGGGGAAAACAACCCCTTCCCTGAACTTCCCTTTTTTGCTGCAACAAAGGGGAAAATAAAGGCAAAACAGTGTATTCTCAAGGAGTGTATGTACTGCTACTCTTTTTATCATCACACAAGTTCAAAGAAGTGTAGCTCTTGGCCCTCAAACCATTAACCAAGTATTTTCATGCATGATGGCCAAAGAACCAAGCTTGTACAAGCTTAATGAGTGCAAAATAAAACTTAACAAAACCACAACCCTATCATGGATGATCAGGGGTGATGGTGACCAAGAAAAGTGGCACGCTTCATCACTTTGAGTATGAAACGTCCCATTTTTCTCATGTTCAAATTAACGTCCGATTCGAACACATGCAATGCAACATGAAAGATGCTTATCTTGCCTCTTTTACTTGTTCATTTTTATTTACTCATTTTAGATTACCAATCCATTCTTTAATTGATTAGTCCAAAAGTGAGTGTCCTTCAATGGAAGAGGTGTCAACCAAGGGATGATTTAAGGCAAGAGAGAGGTCATGCCATTGGCTAGTAGAAAACCTCAAAAGAGGATTAAAACCATTAAGCACAAACCTCGATCTCAAGCTTAAACACAACTCGAAGGGTTAACCAACCCTCAAAACAAATGAAAAAGTGAAGAAATGAGGGAGGTTGCAGAGATGATTAAATGCTAAAAATGAGTGATAAAGGCATAAACAAATGCTATCAATTCAGACAAGAAGGTGTCTAAAGCTTAGAACACCAAACTTATGAGAACTATTACACTAGAGGCATACAAAATAAAGCTCAAATGTAGCCAATAGCTCAAAACAGTCCTAAATTAGTCTAAAATAGGTCCTAAAACATGCTGGAATTAAGCTAGAAAATGCTAGATTAATAGGCTAACATAAAGAGCATGCTAGACTAGTAAGCAAGATACAAGGAGGGGACGCTAACCCCTCCAAATTTGGACTTCAAAATAAGGTTTTAGCCACTGAAATAGCTCTAAAAAATAGTATTTAAAAGCTTTAAAACAGATGATGTAAGGGTGGAAAACACAAGAGCAAAGGCCTCCAAAACAAGGTACAAAGAAGGGCTATCAACCACTCAACCTTTAATGGCCTTTGGACCCAAGCTTCAGACCAAAAACATAGAGTTTTTATAGCCCACAATCAGTTGAAAGACATGCTAAAATGAAGACAAAACTAGCTAAGACAGTAAGCTAAAACATGGGGTTACACCACAACCATGCAAAAAACTACTCATACAACACAAACAGCTCAAAACAGAGCTAAAGCAGCCCAAATCAGAGGCAAAAACATGCTGAGATTAGGCTAAAAAATGCTAGAAAAACACGCTCACATGTTAAGCTATCTAGGCTTGCAAACAAGGCACAAGGAGGGGAGGCTACCCCATCCAATTTTGGACTTTAAAACCAAGTTTTTACCACTAAAATAACTCTGAATTTCAGTGGTTTAAAGGGCCAAAAAGTTTGATGTGAATATGCTAAAAGATGGTACAAAAGCTTACACAATAAAGCAACAAGAAGGGTAGACTACCCCTTTACACAAAATGGCCTCAAACCATCATGTTAAGGCTAAAAAATCAGAGTTTTTTATAGTTGAAAACCAGCTCAAAAAGAGTATAAAAAGATGGCAAAACAAGTAGCTAAAACAAAGCCTACAAGGTAAGTCTTATACCTCTTGAAGCATAGCACAAATTAGCCACAATTTCAGGCTCAAACCTCCTTCCAAAAGCTCAAACTAGGCTCCAAGGGACCTCAGCTCCAAGGTGGTCAAGTTTGGTTAAGAGTTAGTGTGCAAAGGTGTAGAGAAAACTAACTACAAAGCACAAAACAGGAAGAGAGAGAGAATTCTAGAGAGAGAGAGAAAATTTTGATCCAAAATATCTAACCTCTCAAAAAGGGGGAGGACACCCCCTATATATAGAAAATCAAGATTAAAGCTTGCATTCATCCCTCCATACACGTGTATGGAGATACACTTTAGTGAACAACAGCTGGCACAACTGGCAAACAAATATCTGAAAAAGGAGAAAAATGGCTGTCGGCCATCAATGTAGCCGACCGGCCACCATTGATAGTTGGCAGGCGCGAGCCATGGCCGATGGACTGTGGGGATAGTTGACAGGCCACCCTCTCCTCCAGACTTGAAACAACAAGCTCTTGGTCCTCAATCAAGCACAAAACAGATAAGTTTAGACGCTCAAAGGCAAGGCGCTTGGCCGAGAACTTCAGGCACTCAAAACAAACACAAGCATACAAAACCATCGAGTGTTCAAACGATGACGTCTAAGTCTTGAGGACGGTTAAAAATGGGGTGTCTACACGTAGGCATCGATTACCTACAGTGAAACAACACCAAATTCATCATACAACTAAACCATACAAATGCGTACGTCACATCACATTTTCAGAAAAACAAAAAACAACCCGACAAATGTAACACTGCCAAAATACAACATCTTACATTGCCACGTATACTATCTCCCCGTACAAGATTTTTGATATCGGTAAAATACACCGACACACCACTCACGACGCCATCCCACATGACAACCCTACGCACAAACTAAACTAGTTAATTACATTGTATAACATTACCAAAACAAAATAAAACAAACAAATGGGGATTTGCACCCGTACATACCCGTCGCTATTTCGTTCGTACGCCTTTGTTATTTTTCCTTTCTCTTCAATTGTCATTAGTTTGCACACACCAAACCGGTTGTTCATATCAACCTAGACCATTTTTTGCCGGCACACCAATGGTGTCCACATCAATAACATCGTCATCAACGTTACACTTGTCAACTACCCCACCATCGTACATGGTTGTGACTGTTTTCTTTCCACGTCCACAAACTACCGGGTAGTCATAATATTTCAGTCTTATTTCTTTCCTGACCTTGGACTTAATGTTGCGCACAAAAAAATTTGTCCCACCCATCCCTTGCCTACCTTCCACTACATACGGAACCACTCCCACTTCATGATCTGACAAACTCACATCACCTACACTACGTTCTTGAGCTGGGCTAGAATCTGAAATTGTGTGCACATCTACAAGTCCAACATTGTTACTAGGATTCACACCAATTCGGATAGGAGTGACATCATGAACCATGGTCACATCGACCCCATTGCGGCCTATGTCATGACTCATCTATATTTCTGCCATCAAATTTATAGAATTCCTGTGTAACATTGTGAACTTGATGGTCCGCCAACTGGTCTTGAAGAATTTCTATTGTTTGTAGTAATTCCTTAATTCTCATGTTGCAACTTTTGTATCTCGTCATCTTTCACCTTAATGACACACTCAAACCCACCAACAATGTTCACGGTTTGCATCTCTAATTTACTCGTTAACCTAACAACTTCCTCCTCCAGCTTTGCTATCGCCCCCTTGTTGGTTTTGTTTTGCATTTTCATTTTTGCAATTGTTTTCAATGCCTTTTGTAATTTGGTGTCATCTGCCACATTACTCATTGGCTAATGCAATGATACCTGGACGGCACCTAACTTGACGCCCATCCTAGCCCCCATGTGACGAGCCACATTAACCCCATCATCGTCACGCTCATCGGTAACATTCGTCAGCCCTACACCACCATCACCTACGTTACAGTCATTCATACCATCACCAACATTTTCTGCGTTGACGTCATCAATGTTTTCCACCTGACTGGCCACTGATCCCTCGTCTGTTGTGTCCACACAATAAACCAATACAAACAAACATCATGAACATTCACATGCCCATTCTCAACTATTAAGACATATGAAAAAACATTGCATCCCAAAACATGTGTCACGTACCTGGTACTTGCCTGGTGCTGCGAAATTCAATCCCCGCGTCCTGATCACTAATGCACCAATGTCCCATTTAAGAAATCTTGGGAACATATTGTAGACACCTCATTTTTGATCGACCTTAAGACTCAGACGTCATCGATTGAGCGCTCGGTGATAGTGCATGTCATGCTCGTTTCGAGTTTTGGCCGAGTGCCTTGCCCCCGGGCCTCTTAACTCTTTGTGCTTCGGCTCGGTTTGCAGACCAGGCCTTGTTTCTCTTCCCTGAGGGAGGGAGAGGTCTTGTAGACCATCTCTTTGTGGTCGTAGACCACTTTTCTCATTTGGAGACTAGTTTCCAGTTTTCGGAGTCTTCGGCCGCGTGCCTTGTCTTGGGATCGCTTAATGTTTTCCGTTTGGCATGGTTTTTGAACCACACCTTGTTTCCTTGGCCTAGAGGGCCACTGTGGTTTGGGAGACCACTTTTGTGGTCGTAAACCACTTTTGGTGCTTGTCAGCTAGTTTTTGAGGCTCTTGGCTGCGTGCTTTGCCTCCCGAGCTTTCGTCTTGCATCCGTTTTGGTTTGTTTTTGGTACAAACCTTGTTTTCCTTATTTGGAGGGTGGTACAAGGGTGGGAGACCAGTTTTTTTTTTCCTTGGAGACCATTTTTCTTCCCGCCAACCAGTTTTCTAATCTGACAACTGGTCTCCTAGGTTTTTGAGCCATCTTTTCTGGTCGACCACCCCACCCCTGGCTTGTTTTCAGTGTGTTGATCATCTTCCACCATGGTCGACCACTTGTTGTCTTGGGAGACCAGTTGTGGTGGTCGGCTGACCACTTGAAGTAGCTGGCAGACCACTTCAAGTGGTCAGCTGCTTTTTGCCACCTTTTTGGAGATATTTTCCTCCCGCTAGCACAGCTGGAAAGCACTGAAGCTATCCTCCATACATGTGTATGAAGGGATTGCCTTGAACCTTAGCTTCTCCAAGAAGCTTTGTTTTTGGTTCTCTATAAGAGAGAACCATCTCCTCCCTCCTCTAGGGTCAGAAAAAAAGGGTTGGAGTGATACATGTAGTTTTGTATCTATACTTCTTCATTTTGCTCTTGTTTTGTGTTCAAAAGGGTCATTTTGTCTTACTTTAACACACAAACACACACTCAAACACTATCCTTTTGCTATTGAGGTGCTTAAGAGCTGGTTTTGGTGTTGTTGGGTTGGTTTGAGCTTGAAAAACCTGCTGGAGTTGCAGCCTTGAAGAAGTTCATCAAGGGTGAGTCTTTAATCCTTAAAACCCCCATTTTTGCTTAAGCTTTTGAGCCCTTTTGCATGCTGTTTTGAGCCTAACTTCCTACTGAAAAAATTTCTATATTTTGGTGCTTAAGAAGTTTGTTTAAGGTCACTTTTGTGTTTGTGATTGTTTACCCCATCTTAGGCCTTGTTTGGCCTTACTTTTGTGCCTTCTTTGTGAGCCTTTGGGACCACCTTGTTTTGGCCTTCTCACCACTGAAACTCAGAGGAATTTCAGTGGTGGGAAGGGTGTTTTGAGGTCCCAAAAAGGTGAGGGTCATCCCCTCTCCTTATGTCTTCAATACTTATCTTCATTAGCCTCATGTGTGAGCATGTTTGTTAAGCTTATGTTGGCCATATCTTAACTTGTATTTGTGGTTATTTTGCTGAGGCTCACCACTGTTTTTTCTTGGTTTGGTCATCCCTTGCATGCATAATACACTTGTAGTGTAAATCACACACATTAGCTTTGTATGCTTCATGAAGTAGCATGTCATTTTAGCTTGTGTTGAGTCCATTTCAGCATGTTTTTGGTGATGTTTTGCCATGTCATACCTCTGTTAGGATTTGGTTTGGTTAGCCTTTGCATGCTCTATGCACTTGTAGTGTATTTCCATGAAATAGCCTAACATGCATCATGTTGTAACATGTCGTCCTAGCATGCTTTTGGCTTAACTTGATGAAGCTTTTGTCCATATTTTAATATGCTTTAGCTCTGATTTTGGTTGTTTTGGCCATGCATGACTTGCTTTGTATAGCCATAGTTCAATCTAGCTTGTTAGTTTTGTGCATCAAGTCCATTGGCATGCTTTACTTAGACTATTTGAATGATTTGGCATCATTTATTATGTGATTTCAGTCCATGTTTCATGGTCATGCACTTCCATTTATCTCTCATTCAATGCGTTGGAGGGTTTGCTCCTTTATGCCTTAACATGAATCATTGCGTATGCCTTCATGTCTTAGCTTGCGAGCCATCATTTCAGTGCTTATTTGGGGTTATTATGCCATGATATAACTCTAATTTTTGTTGATTAAGTCATCCCATGCTTGGTCTTAATACGTGTAGTGTAATCCACCTTATTTGCCTTGTATGCATCATGACTTATGCCCTTCATGCTAGCTTATTTTGGCTTCCTTCCATGCATGTTTTAGACTTATTTTAACATGTTCTAGGACTGTTTTGGGTTGCCTTTGCCATATCCTTCATGCTTTGTATAGCTGTAGTGTAATTGGCCTTGCTAGCTTTGTGTTTTGTTAACTCATGCATGCTATCTTTGAGCTATTTAGATGATTTGGCATCATTTAATATTTCATTTCAGAGCATTTAGCATTGCCATGTTCCCACTTCATTCACTCTTTAAGTGTCTTTGAGTGTTGTGCATTATTGCCTAGTTCATGGCTTAGCTTGTATGCTTGCATGCCTAGGTCTTTGAGTCCTCATCTTAGCATGTTTAGGTCTTTGTTTTGACCTCCTTGAGCTCTGTCCATGCTTAGTTCATGCTTATTTGCCATGTATTGCATGCCTCCTTTGTAGTCCTCTTTATTAGCTTTCATGCTTTAGGACCCTAGCATGCTTTACTTGCGTTGTTTAAGTGATTTGGCATCATTTCTTGTCTAATTTCAGTGCACTTAGTGTTGTTACAATTGCACATTTGTCACTCTTTGAGCACTCTTGAGAGTTGGGCTCTTAGGCCTCTTTGATGGGCCATTGCATGTGCATGCTTGTATATGCTTCATGTGCCTTAATTTTATCACCAATGGCCACTGGTTTGGGCATGACTGAGGTTTACACCCTTTTGGTTTAAGTCCATTCAGCATGCTTGTTTATATGTTGTTCGCATGCTTATTGTTCATTGCATTAAGTATGCCATCTTACATTGCATTGTGCATGCCATGTAGTTCTATGCATTGTGTATGCCAAGTAGTCCTTTGCATTGAGTATGCGTGTCCCTAGCATTGATAAGTTATATTGTATTTAAAATCTAAAGTTGCTTTGCATTGAGCATGCATGCCATCGAGCATTAAGTATGCTATGTTATGTTGCCTTGCATGTTTGCATGCTTGTCCCTTGCATATTGTTCATATGCTTGTTTCATTGCATTGCATGTTTGCATGCTCTAGTTGCATTGCATGTTTGCATGCTCGAGTCGCATTGTGTATGCCATGTTATGTGTTGCATTGTGTTTGGAATAGGTGTTAGTCCAAACATGAGAAACGAGGGACGTTTCATACTTCAAGTGATGAAACGTGCCTTAATTCCCGGTCGCCGACGCTCTTGATCATACATGATAGAGTTCTAGGCCTTATGTGTTTACTTGTGCATTTATTTTCATATTGAATTGTGCAACTTCGCCTCTCAGCCATCATGCATTGAAATGCACGATTGGTGGCCCGAGGGTCGAGAACTACACTCCATTGAGTTCATGACATGATAGGGAGGGTGGTTGTGCACACATATCTTGCAAATACATTGCCATGCCCTTTCTTGCTCTCTATTGTAGCAAATTGCAGTTCAGCAGCAACAACTGGTCGGCTAGCCAAAAAAACTAGCTGGCCGACCACTTTTCCTAGCTTTCAACAAAGATAGATGGTCGGCCATGGCTGTAGACACCAACAACTGGTCTGCCACCCTCCCACACCCCAAGGGGGAGTTTCAGCTTTCTGGAGCCTTGTGCAAGGTTTTGGAAACAATTGCAAACAGAGGCAAGTTGAGGCATCGCAATGGATTTCCGAACGAGGCAACCGAGCATGCATCCAGTCTTCTCCCTCTGAGAACCTCCTGTTTTACTGCTTTCCTTAGCTGCCATGCTTAGATAGCTAGTTTACGCTTTGGTTTGTACCTTTAATAGTTAATGCGTTAGCTATTTCAATTTATTTTGTAATAATTAGTTAACTAGGATTTGTTAATTAATTTGTGATGTAATAATTAGTTTAATTAGCTTAGATTAGCTAGTTAGCTTCTTATTCGGTCTCTCCCTTGAGAGGGCCAATTGTTGTAATAAGCGTGCGTGTGTGTGATGCATGTCTTCCAATCTCCATTTCTTTCTCCCTTTTACTTAACCGCTTACGATGGTTAGTTTTAGGGCATATTTTGTTTAGCATACCTTATGCTTGCATGCGTGCATCCATTCATCTGTTTTGCATGCACTGGGCTCGGCGCATCATACAAACCAGCATTGCATTTTCAATACACTTATTTGAATACATGTACCGAGTTGCATTTCATATGACATTCTAGATAGCCAAGCCTATTTTAGTTGCATTGTTGCATGCGTTGTATTAGCCATCTTAACACGAACTAGGATCATACATGATTTCTAACTAGTTCCTTGTTTTGGCTCGGAGTACACTATGAGTGTTTACACTTTAGCATACTGCATGTGTGTTATCGATTACCATGAAAGCATGCTTGCCATGAGGCTAACTGCTTATTTGATATAACTGCTTGAATGCCTGTGGGTGAAGGTTGGATTACTTGAATTGGAACAATTCATCAAAATCCGCTTTGTTAGCCTACTTGCGAGTAGCAAACTTCAAACAATTTCCAAACAAACGGATATGCAATGTTTTGTTCCAAATTAGGCGATCTAGTCTATACTTGTATGTTGTGCGCATCACATAGTAATTCTAGCTAATTAACCAGAATAAGAACGCATGTGTTTTCGCTTAGTACAAGCTGATCTTTGATTGGATGAGTGGGGGTGCTCATTATATGACCTTCCCTAATCGTACCCAAGTTCCCGAGCCGAGGCAACTTTGGTGATGATGGACACGTGGCCTTCGGCACGAGTCAGGGTTTCCTAAATTTCCCCAAAATAAAATATTTAGGTGGCGACTGTGTATCTGGCAAAGCAGTCCATGTTTGACACTTCTTTCTAAAAATCAGTTTTTCAAAACGATTTGCTGGATTTGGACTCTTTGGTGATTTATCGGTCTCACATCGTACATTGTGAGATTAGATTTAGAACCGTGACATTTGAGTCTGAACTGTAGTAGCTCAGAGAACAAAACGAGATCCGCCGCCTCGTCACGCGCGCGCAGATGTCGGGGAGTTCCCGGGAGCGCGTCTACACATATTTTTCATTTCTGGCTTCACAATCGTTGAATGTTCACAAGGCCAATACTGCGAGACGAATATAAAACTCATTAAGCTGTGTGTATAATAAAACAACACATGTATGCGCTACGTAATTAATATATTTTCAAAATAGCTGAACGACATACCAACAACGCAACGACACATCTAGTGACCTTCTCTGGCGTATTGTGGAAATCTTTAATTAAGCCCATCAACATTTGCAGTATTGCATCAGTCCAGTCGTACGTGTGAACTGTTCTTAGGTCATCAATGTATTGCACAAAAGCCCAACTTATCGTCTCACCAAAATTAGTGAAGAACAACTTGCCACACACATACAATGTCAACAACTTTGTTGTGTCCTCCTCGTCCAGTCTACTGTGCCCACACACTGCTTATTCAAACAATGTCTTCACGAGTTTCGATGTTATGAGCACGGTGTTATGACTTTTACACTGAATAAAATCTGATGTCGGTATTTGAAAATGTGACAAATCTAGATGCCTAGTCCCACACTGAATCCCAAATATAAGTCTTACATTGCTTTTACAAAGCTTCACAAACTTCCCACCAATGTTGAATGCGTCACAATTTTTGTCATACACTCGTATGATTTTCAAAATCACCTAGTCAAACTTCCTATAATCATTGTGATTCAATTTATTAATTCAAATCACCTCAATCATGATCCAAAATGGAGTCCTCTTCAATTGTTCAAAGTGACCCCCCTCAATGAAGATGTTGTTATAATCTTTACAATGATTGCAATGTTTGAACGGAAGTTAATCCTGGTGGGTGCATTGTGTGATGGATTGGTAATAGCTTTACCACTTCCTTGACCGATTGACTGGTTTATGATTTTCGCTTGCTTGAATAATATGCGACCTTGCGTGTTAACCCCCATTCTGTTTGGTCTCATAACACCTACACCTTCAAGACGTTTCCGTTCACATGAACATGTCCATGGGCTTCTATTTATACCAACATCTGCAATAACACAAGCAACACATTATGGTAACAGGCACTACAAAACCGACACCACATACTTAGATATATAATTTGTTGCTATCTGAGAACACAACCACACACATTTAATTCCCACAGAGTCGCCATACACACCAACACCAAACTAGGTACATTTAAATTCAACAACAAATATATACAAATAACATGCAGGGGGCATAACATACCCCCTGACAACAGCATACATTCACATACACTGGGGTAAACAACTTGCTCCCTATAATAAGCCACACAACACACACACCCACACATGGTGAAACAACTATACAAAAAAAAAATTTAGCTAAGTTTTGGCAAATGACAATCCATACCTAAACAACGTAATCCACGTCAATAACACCCCCTACAAATGTTTCGTACACGTGTCACACATCCTCATTTTCAACACTCCAATATTTGTGGATGTGCATTTACCAGATACCAATACCCCTAACCTATTACTTATACAACTTGTGCAACATCACAACCTACTCCCCCATATGCAACATCTTTTTATGTTCATCGAAATGCCACAATGTGTCAATAACCAACCCAACACCCATCGTACACATAACCTACACAACCCAATCTCTTTAACTTTGAAAACAATAGTTGGACCGAAAACCATATTTCAGGATTCTGACATTTACGCCCAAACATACGAAACCCATTACGATCACACTGTATAACATATATACCCACACAGATAATGACAACAACCTTTTCACAAAGAAGCATGCTTTGTTACGAAAGCACAAATACAAATCAACAACCCAACACCAACTACTACTTGAACCATACACGCAACAATTCGCACAAAAAAATTTCCAAAGTTGGTTCCCCATACCTTTCCCTGTCATCGTTCCAGCCACGGAGGACAAAGCTGAACACCGACTGCTTCTCCTCTCACCGTTTCCCTTTTCCACTTTTGACGAACTATGCTATGTAACAGTACAAACAAACCAACGACACAGACACACAAGTTATTCAAACGCCCATGAATCACGGACGACCATCAATCTCAAACTCAATTTCAAATTTTGGAAACAAGATAATTATCCCTAAATTAGGGTTTCGAAATCATACCTAATGCGCAATCAAATATTGTAGTTGTCAAAACCGTATAAGGGTTTCGAATTACCAAGGGGTCGGGGCGAGTCTGTGTATCACGTGTAATGCATCAGTCTAATGCAAAAAGCATAAAAAGCCTTAGTGTACTTACCAATGTTGTGGCACTTAGCAAACACCCTCAACGTGATACGTGGCGAGCTATGCTCCAAACCTCTAACACACGGGGGTTGTGTCACGTGACCAACACTCATTCCAAAAACATAATACAACACCAAATAACATAGACACACGCGCAATCAACTTAATCTATACAACTGTTATGCGTTCAAAATGGAATAAGCAGTGGTATTTGTGTCATTCAACAACAAAAAGGACCAAATAGATCATAAGAAAAATTATAGGACCAAATGGAGCACAATTTCAACATTTAGGATTTATTGGTAAGTTTCCTTATAAAGATTTATAAATTGAATGAATTAGATTATAAAAGTTAGGCCCGTGATAAGCCTGTAGGCCAACTAGATTTGTGGATCTTAAAGAACCTGTGCCATATAGTTGGGTTCATAAGCTCCTCATTAAATTATTTTCTTAGCTTTGGTTGTTCATTCTTGGATTAAAAACAAATCAACATGCTTCGTTTGTCAAAATGTTATACATTAACGATATATTTTTTTTTACATGATTTTATTATGAGAAGACACAAAAGTATGAAATCTACGTGTATTTATTAATGTAAATTTTATCATCTCTGTGTAGTGTGACTGACATTATTATATAAGATTATTGTAAGTGTAATAATTGTATACTGTTTGGTTTTATAAATAAATTGAAAAAGAATTAATTAATTTTTTTATCTTTAAATATGAGAGCTGTGTCATTAAATTTTTAAAGGGTAAATTACACTTATCTCCCCTGAGGTTTCTGACAAATATAAGGACTTCCCTTGTAGTTTCAATAATTACAGAAATCTCTTTTACTTTAACTGACAATATCAAGATTCTTCCATTTTTTAACTGTCGTTCACACAACTAACAGAAACAATTGATGTCATCAAAGATAAATACTAAAATGTCCATAATACCCTCAAGTGTCTTGAAAATATTATATTATATATATATAAATGTTGAACGCAATATTCTATGTATATCTTGCAGCCCTGTTCTTGTATGTTTTATGTGTAAATACTGGTCCAAGTTACATCTTCTGGGTTACAATATTAATCTACATAGAAGTGTATATCTTGCTTCAATATCTGTATTCGTAACTCCCTTTTCAATCCCATCACCACCACCATTCTCCTTTGCTACTACCACCTTCATCGCCCATTGTCCACCACTGGTAAGAGTGGCGGCGACGAGTGGAATAACGCTTGAGAGTCTGCCTGGCTCCTCGAAGACCTCTCTAACAATAATCGACCCCTATGGGAGACTGACGTCAACTTCTCCGATGACGACAACCCTTTTGTCGCCACTCTTCCACTCCTCTCCTCCGAAGTCAACGCCGAAATGAAGGTCTTCGTCAAGGACACACCATCGCCTCCCTTTATTTCCCTTTCTACCCACAAGTCTTACGTCCCAACCTCTATCTCTGCTTTCTTTGTTCTTAACCTATCACAATCAACAACAAAATAAATACCAACACCACTAGATCTACAACCATAATGATTATCACTATGAATACCAATGTCACCTATAACATCAAGAACTCCATGGACATCGATGTCGCCTCCTTCCAAGACCAATCACCATGAACTCCTACAGCAAAAAACATTAAGATGACGAGATCTGGTGGTGTTTGATGGCCATCAAGACCAGTAAGATCGCGATCGACACCTCTGAGATCGGCATCGCCGTAGGTCTGGTGAATCTTTCTTCGACATCGCTGTGTGTGTGTGTGTGTGTGTGTGTGTGTGTGTGTGTGTCATTGTTGTCTCGCTATATTTCTCCTCATGGATTTGGTGTCTTGATTTTGTACTTGTTGGGATATAGTAATGTATACGATTGGGGCAATGGAGAGTAGTGGTGGTTAGGAGTGGTGAAGGTGGAGATTGGTGGCAATGAGGAGTTAAATGAGGTAGAGAGAAAAGGTAGAAATTGGGTATAGGGGAGGGGAAACGCAATGGTAAAGGAGATGAATATGGGTAATTATCAAATAGAATGAAGTGCATAATAAGGTTGTATGAAAAAGTGAACAAAGCATCATTTCATCTTTTCGGGCTCAAATGAAGGGGTGATATGGTCATTTTATATAGGTAGGTAACGCTGTTTGTGGAAAAATGACAGAATGGGAGAATCTTGATATTGTCTGTTAAAGTAGGAGAGGTTTCTATAATTATTGAAATTACAGGGGAGATCCTTGTATTTGTTAGAAACCTCAGGGGAGGTAAGTGTAATTTATCCATGTTTAAATTATGTTAATTTCGTCCCCAATATAATTACATTCCTATAAGGATTAATTTTAATTTGGTCTATCAACCTAACTTCATCAATATATTCTGTTAAAATCAAGAGTAAGGCATCTCTTGGGAACAAATTATTTTAGTAATTTTTTAATTTTTTATGAAAAGATATGCAGAAAAATAGAGAGAGTGACATGACAATTTATAGTGACTTTTTTACTTTTTAACTAAAACTGAAAGTTGTTAAACGAGAGCTAAATGTCTAATTTTAGTGACTTTGTGGACTAAACAAATAAAAATAACAATTTCTTTTAAGTGAAGTTTCACATTAATGGCACGGATTACATAATCACGTACTCCGTGAGACTAATTTTTTCAAGTGAAAGTACAATTTTTTTTAAAAAAATTTTACATTAAAGGTACAAATCACATATTTTAAAAATTAAAAGTGTAACGCCCTTTATTGACATGTATATTGAGGACTAATTGAAACAATTCAAATACTAAGGGCCAAAATGACACAATTATCATCCTTTGAGGATTAAAGATATAATTAACCCATAATTTTTATAAGAGGTGAGCAAATACCACATTATGTTTGGTTGACTTTTAAAATTTTGTTTTTCTAACAAACAAATTAAAAATTAGTTTAGTAAAAATTATAAAACCCTAAATTTGTTTAATATAGTTTTCTCATTTTTGAGACACAAATATTTTTTTAATATTTATTCTTGTCAAACTATTTTTTTTAAAATTTTAATTTAATTTTAAAACTCCATCAAACAAAATTTGAACCCGCGGTAGAAAAGACTTGAATGACAATGAGTTTGATTCCCTTATTGTTAATGTTCTGTCACCATCTTCCTTTATAACTCTCTGCCTCTCTTCCATTGCATGTATGCATAGTTCTATATATATATATATATAAATATATTTACACTTTGTTTGGATCGTGAGTATTGGCTGTATAAATTGTATAAGCCAATCACGATTCAACACGTGGTATAAGAAGGGCAATTTGGGAAGGAAATATAAATCGCCAACCATAGTCAGATACATGTCAACCCATACTGGTAATAATGGGTCTGCGTAGCACTGGAATGATCGAGGGATATAAGGTGATGTGGCCTGACGGTTACTCACAAGGTTCAAATTCAAAATAAAGAGGGAAGCCTAACTGTAGACATGGCGTAGTGGAGCTAACTGTGAGAGTGCGTGATCAACGATCATGGAGGGATGTTTCGACGGTTAGAAGCTCATTTCGACGGTTATCATTGAGAAGTATAAATAGTAGAGAAGGCCCTAGAAAGAAGCCCAAACTTAGATCCAGAAACCAGTTTTTATCTACTTTATTTTTCCTCCCAGTTTTACATTTCTTGTTCTTTACATTTCTGCACTTCAAATTCTTGTATTGCACGTTATTCATAGGAGTAGTTTCGAATAGCTTGTTGCTGTAAACCTCTACGAGGCTGGATCAGATCATTGTAAGTTTTTTATTTTTACTTAATGAAATTCTGCAATTGTTCTTCATTTAATTGTTGTTTACTAAATTCTCTTAAACAAGCCACCAGTAAAAGTTCTCCTCATTGAGGCTGAAAGAACTGAAACATAATCGTCTGATAATTAGTTGGCAATTAATCTTCTGTAAGGACTGATTGATCCTTGCTGGCATGCTTAAAATTACGATACTAACCTTCGAAAGCCAAAAAAGCCAACATATATTTTTTGCACGCCCAATGGGACAAATTGAAATGGTTAAACGTAGGAGACAATGAGAAAATGAACGCCTAGAAGAAGGTGCGGAAGGAGAGGTAGAGGTACCTGATCTAGAGGATAATGTGATAACACATCCTATGGAAGCACCTATCTCATCAGAACCTATGGTCGAACATACCAGTAATGCAGAACATGCACCACGTGTCCATAATAGTGGACAAGACCATGGAATTGGGCTATCCACTTTTCCATCTACTCAGCTAATGAATCCGTGGGGAGGCCTAGTAGATGCCATGGGACAGCAATTAATGAACACAATGGAAAGATGGGCAATATCCTTTATGGATCGGATGAATACCCATAAACCAACTAACACAAAACATATAGAGGAAATTTCAAATGTCCCTCAGCAAAGATTGGCTAGAGATAAACAACATGTGCAAAGTAATGGACATACAATGGTCAAACTAGTAATCAAAATTATGAAAGACCATCACCTTAGTCTTGGTATGAGCCTCTTTCGAGGCCTATGATAAATCAAAATGCCTCATTACTTAACAGTGAAGCCATGCAAATTGGTGAATCTGGGCCCACACAAGAAAACGGCATAAGGATGTTTCCAAATCCCATGTTCGAAGCCATACCTGGCACAAGGGGGTTCACTAATTCTTTGTTCGAATTTGTACCCGGGAGGTTGGAATGTTTCTTGCGGCTGGAAGAGACACAACACCTCTTTCAGCACCTTCCGCAAGTCCTTTCTCAGGACAGGCTCAGAGAGGTCAACGATACCCTCAACAGTAGCCAGCACCACAGGGACAACCAGTCTCAAATATACCTCCCTATGGACCAAGAGGACCTCAGACATAAGGTTTTCCACTAAATCCTGTGTTTGTTCCTCCAGTTGTGGTTCAACAAGCACAAAATATGGTTCTTAGGGACTAAATTGCTGATTGTTAGAGAAATGTGTGGATCTATGGCTCAGGAGGTTCAAACTCCTGTGTACAGGAAACCATATTCAGAATGGGTGGATAAAGTACATGAATACCCAAGTGGGTTGAGAATACCAGACTTTGCTCTTTTTATGGGAAAGGAAACCAGTCAACTGTAGAACATATTGCTAGGTTCGCTACCCAATGTGGTGAATTTACTAATAATGATTACATGAAATTAAGACTTTTTCCAAATTCTCTAACTGGGGTAGCTTTTGTATGGTATATTAACCTTACACCTGGCTCTATCCAAACTTGGCAACAAATGGAGGAGGCATTTCATGCCCAATTCTTCCAAATGGAACCAGAAGTTTCTATGGCAGATTTGGCAAGGTTGAGTCAAAGGCCTGATGAGAAGGCTGTTCAATTTATTGCCAGATTAAAAAGAGCCCGAAACAAGTGTAGGATCATTCTACCAGAGCCTGAATTTATGAGATTGGCTCAAAATGGTTTAGAGTTTAGGCTTCAAAAGAAGTTTGACTCAACTGAGTTTCGAGACTTAGTAGAATTAACCTATAAGGTGTCTAGATGTGAATCATTACTTGAGGAAGAACAAGATCGAAGTAATGCATCATACAAGACGTATTATAGAGATCCTAATTATGAGATTGATACAGCAGACATCGTAGGAAAAGAGCCTGTGATCTGTGAGGCGTTAATTCATAAAGACACTATAATAGATCAGCAGTTTAAAAAGAAAGACATTCATAGAAAATATTCTTTCGATTTAACAAAGGCATATGACATTTTTGATCATTTGCTTACAACAAATTTTCTAAAGTTATCAAAAAAAAGTCAAAATTCCTTCTCCAGAAGAACTTAAAGGAAAAATGTATTGTAAATGGCACAATTCTTGGTCTCACTCAACTAAAAACTGCATTATTTTTTGGGACATGATCCAAGAACATATTCGAAAAGAGAGTTTAAAATTCCCAGCTAAAGTAGAGAAAGCTATGGGGATTGACACTAATCCATTCCCAGAAATTGGAGAAGTTACAACCACTGTTATTGTGCCAGACTTCCAGAAATTATCCTTGAAGGAATTGGAAGAGGTTAATGTGCAGATGCATGTTGCCAGTCATACTACTGTCAAGAAAGATGCTAGAAGTTCACCAGCGAATGGGCAAAGCTTTGCAGACCAAAGGGAAGACTCTGATGAGGAGGCACTAGATGATGACTTTTTAGAGGCAGCTGTTATGCAAAGAATGTGTCCCAAATGGAGATTAAGCTACAAATGGTTGAAAGGGCTCCCGATTGATGAGAAGTAGTATTACAAGGATGTGTAGAGACGCCCTAAACCAACCAATGCCTACAACAAAAGGCCATTTTCAACTGGTCCTAGACAGCAGCCATTCTTGGCTGGACCAACAGCCACTAGGGTGCATTCCAAGAGCAAGAGACCTATAAATGAGTTCAGACCACCCAACTATTACAAAATAGAGGGCAATCATCCTGAGAGGAGACCTGAAGTGGGCTCAAGTCATGGGATCAGAGCCATAGATTGGCCTCTTAGACTAGCCTCACATAAGATGGAAAGTAGCCACCCTATGGAAGGCCTGAATTAGGCCCAAGACAGGGGGGCAGGGCCAAGCAGTGGTCTCCACATGTAGCTTTGAAACCGGCTTCGAAGGCAGAAAGAGGCAGTTCAACAACTGAGCTAGTGGGTTCATGGGTACCTGGGGTTCCAGATTGGTTTGTCATGCAGAACAAGCCTAAGGAAATACCTACCCAGAGAAGTGTTGTTGGAGGCCAGTGTAGGATGGTTAAACCTCCCTTGGTGACTTCAAATAATTGGGTGTTACTAAAACATCCAAAAACAAAGGAACCAAATATGGTCCCAGTGATTTCTAGGTCCTAAAAGAGGAAGATCCAGCAAGGGTATACTCAGTACCAAAAGGATTTGAAAGAAAATGGGGAAAGTTTTTCATTGGCCCAGCCAAAAGGCCAGACAGGGGGAAGAAAAAGTCCAAAGTTGAATCATAGTCCAAAATCAACTCTTCAGGACAGAAGGAGTTTCAGCAAAGAGCAGTTGGCTAAAGTTCACTCTGAACTAAAAGCCAAAGAAAGATCCAATTTAGCAGGTCTTGAAAAGGCTTTGATGGAAAGCGACAGTGAGACAGAGGGAGAAGTTGACCTAGGCCAAAGGAAAGAGATGGTTAAGGATGAAGCCTTCATGGTTGAACAGACATTTTTGGTCGAAAACCAGCAGGAACAGACCATTCGAAGGAAGTCACTAGTACTGAAGTGCCAGAATGCAGCATGGAAGATGTTTCTGAAATAATTGAACAAGTTGGCTTGGAAAAGAAGCAAGTATAACCAGTGGTTCAATTTGGCTCATTTCCTCCAGTGTCAGTGAATATGGTGCATATACTACCACAGGAGTTCCAGGCTGAAGATGAAAACCAAAAAGGTCAGGAGATTGACCCTATTCTAGTTTCTAGTGAAGATTCACAGGTTAGTAAGGTTCAAGATGAATCCGAAGTGGCCACACCAATGGAAACTAGGGACGAGAGTGAGAAAGAGGTGAGTATTAATCTCTCATATCCTTTTGAGTATCCTACAACATCCATGACACAGCATGTCAAGCCCTTGTATATCAAGGCTTTTTTCAATAGGATATAGATGAATAGGGTATTGGTGGATAATAGAGCAGCGGTGAACCTTCTTCTGAAATCTTCTTTGAAAAAACTAGGGAAAGGGAACCCCAGATTAATCCCAACTAGCATAACCATTGCTGATTTTGCTGGAGATAAATAGATGACTCAGGGTATTTTGCCCATCAACCTAAGTGTAGGAACTAGAGATTGCATGACGGCATTCTTTGTTATTGACAACAATGCTAAGTATAATGCTCTACTTGGTAGGGATTGGATTCATACCAACAAATGCGTGCCTTCCTCTCTACATTAGAAGATAATGATAGTCTTGTACAATGGAGAGACAAAGGAGATCAATGCAGATCCTCAACCCTTTGTCGCTTGTGCTGATTTTGCGGAGGCCAAGTTGTATACTGAAGGAGTAACACCACTCAGTATATTGAGAAAACCTGATGGTATAGCCGAAGTGACGTCTGATGAGGAAGTAGCACACCTGAAGCACTTGGTACAGGAGAGTGTTGATAAAGAATTCGTCATCAAAGATGACAATGATGCTTGGTTGTAGGCAAGAAGGTGAAACCCAAGAAGCCAGACCTTTGGCTTTAGTTAAGTTCACAGCATTGGACTTAAAAGCAATAGTCCAAAAGGTTCAGGAACAAGAGAAGGAAGCCATGATAGGTGGCTGTAAGCATAAATAACAACAGGTCAGACCTTTGACCTTTGATAAATACTGTGCGTTGGACATCGAAACAAAAGTCTAGGAAATATAGGAGGAAGAAGCCTCATGGATAGACTTTGTCTATGAGGAGGAGGGCAAAGATGTTGAATCAAAGAAACTGGGAGCAGAACAAAGCAAAGAAATTGCTTCGAAGACAAAAGAAATAAAAAAAAGAAGCATTAGTGAGTTCTCAGATACAAGACCCCTTGGAAGAGGTTAATTTAGGGGAAGGTTCTACACAGCAACCCACCTACATTAGTGTTTGGCTAAGTGCTCCTCATAGTGACTAGTTGTTTATGGTTTTAAAGAGATATAAAGATTGTTTTGCATGATCTTATAATGAACTGCCAGGATTGGATAGGTCATTAGTAGAACATAGGCTCCCTATGAAGGCTAATTTCAAGCCATACAAGCAAAAACCACGAAGGATGAGTCCTGAAGTGATTTAGAAGATTAAGGAGGAAATTCTTAGGCTCCTTAAGGCAGGTTTTATTAGAACAGCCAGATATGTTGAATGGCTATCCAATATTGTGCTTGTAGTTAAGAAGAATGGTAAAATGAAGGTATGCATCGATTTTAGAAACCTGAATTTAGCAACTCCAAAAGATGAATACCCAATGCCCATAGTAGATTTATTGGTGGATAGTTCAACAGGGCACAAGATTTTATCAATGATGGATGGACACTCTGGTTATAACCAAATCTGCATTGCAGAAGAGGATATCCATAAGACAGTATTCAGATGTCCTGGGAACATTGACACCTTCAAATGGATTAAGATGCCATTTGGCCTAAAGAATGCTGGGGCTACATATTAAAGGGCTATGAACACTATCTTTCATGATCTCATTGGAAGATATTTAGAGTGTTATATTGATGACATTGTAGTGAAGTCCCAATCCATGGAGGAATATCTGTTTCACTTAGAAGCAACTTTTGAAAGAATGAGAAAATTCAAGTTGAAGCTTAATCCTCTCAAATGTGCTTTTGGCGTATCAGCTGGAAACTTCTTGGGCTATGTAGTACACAAGAAGGGAATACAGATTGATCAAAATAAAGCCAAAGTTCTCATTGAAGCCAAGCCTCTATCAAGTAAAAAAGAAGTACAAAAATCCCTTGGACATGTTAATTTTCTTCGAAGATTTATTTCTAATACTGCAGGAAAAACTAAAGTATTTTCTTCCTTATTAAGATTAAAAGATGAAGATGAGTTTGTGTGGACAGCAGAGCATCAACTAATTTCGAAGGAATCAAAGCTTACTTGGCCAAGCCTCCTGTACTGATGCCACCAAGGGGTGATAAGCCCTTAAAGTTGTATATTGCTGTAGCAGAAGATTCACTGGGAGTTTTCTTAACCCAGGACAATGAAGAAGGCAAAGAGCAAACAGTTTATTACCTTAGTAGGTTCTTAAATTCTTGTGAATGTAAATATTCAGTTATAGAAAAGCTGTGCCTTGCATTGTATTTTGCTGCAATGAAACTAAGATACTATCCTTTGCCTACAACTGTCTTGGTAATTGCAACTACAAATTTGGTTAAATATATGTTGTTTAGACCTATGTTGAGAGGAAGAATTGGCAAATGAATACTAGCTTTATCAGAATTTCATCTAGAATATGTTTCCCAAAAGGCAGTAAAAGGACTAATTTTAGCTAATTTCTTGGCAGATCATCCATGTTAGACAAAAAGCCAAGAGATAATGGATCTTAGTATGGTTAGTATTGAACCATGGCAAATGTGGTTTGATGGATCAAAAGCCAATGATCTAACTAGAATTGGTGTAGTGATTAAGTCACCACAGGAGGTAAAAACCACACATGGTTTCAGAGTAGATGAAATTACTTGTTCCAATAATCAAGTTGAATATGAATCTTTAATAATGGGACTGGAAATACTTATTGGGTTACAAGTTCATGCAGTTGATATATTTGGGGATTCTCAATTGGTGGTTAACCAAGTGAAAGGAATTTTCAAATGTCAAAGTGCAAGCATGTTGCCATACTATGTTGTTGCATTACATTTGCTTTCGCAATTTCAGATAACAAATGTGACTTATGTCCCAAGATTCATGAATAACAAAGCCAATGATGTGACTCAGAAAGTTTCGAATTTCAGGATAAGGGATAATACTCAAATGAACATAAGTCAAACGACATATCAAAAAGTAATACCACCATTAACCAAAAGGAACGTGGTGTTAGAAGTCAATCATAATGACTTATAAGAACAAGATTGGAGGTATCCAATAATGTGGTACCTAACTGGCCCATCTTTGAAAACCAGAAAGAAAATCAAATTACAATATGTGTAATACATAATGTATGGTAATGCTCTTTACAAAAGGGGAGCAGATGGGTTATTATTGGAATGTTTAGGGCCAAATGAGACATTGACAGCTATGGCTGAGGTTGATGAAGGCATCTGTGGTGCTTATCAGCCTGGTGTGAAGATGAGATGGCTGCTTCGAAGACATTCCTACTATTGGCCAACCATCCTTAAAGATTGCATAGAATATGCTAGAGGTTGCCAGGCATGCTAAAAGCATGGCACGATAAGACATGTACCAATAACTAATCTGCATGTGGTTGTGAAGCCTTGGCCATTTAGAGAATGTGCTATGGATATGATAGGAAAAATACATCCACCCTCTTCGAAGCATCATTGTTTCATCTTAGTGGCCACAGATTACTTCACTAAGTGGGTCGAAGCTAAACCATATAAGGCTGTCAAGACCCAAACCCGCCCCTATGGGTTTAGAACCGTAACTGGCCAGTAATCCATGATTACCGAAGGCCTGCTTAACATTAATAACATTAATACAGAGTACAGGGGCTGGCGGAAGCCAAAATAGTAATAAAAGATGTCCAATGAGTTGTGACAGTCTGTATGCAAAAAGACTTTTCTATACATATTCACATTCATGAGCAAAACAGTATGTACATATACATATCATATTCAATCATCCAGGACAGGGACCTAATCCCCATTAGAGCAGTACAGTACAAGTCTTATACAGTTTATACAAAACAAAAACAGAAAGGGGGAATCTAAAACACCCCAAAAAGCCCTAACTTGAAGGACTTGGAACCTCTCAGTGAGGCACAGTGGTTGGCTTGACAAAAGGGAGTTAAACCCAACGCTCCTAGCTCCGATCCAGTGCCTGGACACCTACATATATATATAAACAGTGAGCTAAAACCCAGTGAATAATATATGTGTAAAGGGGTTAGGAATGAATGTCCTTTCAGTATTTAAAACAGTCAGTATATCAGTTATTCGATCATAGCAGTCATAAGTGGTACATCCAATTGCAAAACAGTACAGTAGGTTTTAACAGATCGAACAGTCAGTTGATGGCCATCATATTAGTAAATAGTAGTGGTTCCAAATATGGGAACCGACAGAGATCTCTGTGACAGTAGCAGTACAGTGCAGTAACAGTAAATTGCTATGGATGCCACGAATACAGTTCGCAAATAGGACAAGCATTTATTCAGTAAGAAATATCATTTCAGAAAGCAGTACAGTTGATCATTCAGAAATCATTCATGGTTGAATATATCTTTACAACATTGCTACTCACAGAGTTCTGGACTACAGATAGGCTAGTGAGCGTCCTCGGATGCCAACCCTACACAGTTACAGGATGAACACACACTAAGTTGCACGTTTGGAAAATAATAACTTAGTCCCTATCTTGACTCGGTGTGGTTCTATAGCATTATCCTTATTAAGATGCCTTAAACTAGGCCTAGGAATGCCTAGGATAGAATGAGGATGCAAAGATGCACTTTAAAACACTTTTCAAAATTTTCAGAAAACAGGGGTCTCGCTTGAGCGTGGCTTTCTACGCTCGAGCGGACATGTAGACAAAAGAGCTACGCTCGAGCGTGACTTTCCTCGCTCGAACGGACTGCACAAGTACTGGATGCATGAAATTCACGCTCGACGGGCGCTCGACCCCCGCTTGAGCGTGAGACACAAGTCCTCGCTCGAGCGTGCATTCCCTCGCTCGAGCGGACTGTAAACACGTGCAAAGTGCTGGATACACGCATTTCACGCTCGAGCGTGACTTTACTCGCTCGAGCGGACTGCATGAACTCAGAGTGTACGCTCGAGCGTGGATCCAAAATCTAGAATTTTCAGATTTGTCTCCAAGCATGAAACTCAACATTTAAAGCATCAAATTCGATCCTTTTGGGCTAATTTTCTGGAAAACACTTTAAAACTCATAATATGACATGTTTCAAAGATCAATTTGCAAAATAAAAGCCCAAAGGTAGTTCAATTAAAACACAAATTCAACAAAACTTCATGAACATGATGAACATGCAACATGCAAGTGTTTAATCAACTTCAAAGCCTCCAATACATAATCAAATGAGTCAATTTACTCCAAAACATGCTGAATTCATGGACTATAACCCAAATATGGACATGCATGTGAGGATTCTAAGAAAACAACCTCAAAATTCAACAATGTATACATGCGTGCATGATTTAAGCTTCAATTCAACATGTTAGAACCAATTCTAGGCTTAGATCTCTAATGACTCATTAACCATGCAAGAACTAACTTAAATTCACAAACAAGTAGGTAAATGTCCTACCTTAGGTCTTGAATTCAAGATATACAAGCTCAAATATGCAATCTCTTTTCAATTTCTCCTAGTTCTACAAGCAAATCTTGATGAAACCAAAGCTATCTCCTATCTCTCCCTCTCTAGTTGGTTATAGGTCTCAAATGGCTGAAGATACAATGCTAAAAGTGTATTAATCAAGTCCAAACAAGTATTGACAAGGTGGCCCACTAACATGGCAAAAGGGTAATTAACGTAACTAATGTGATTCAACACTATTTAATCTAATCTAATCATACCAAATCAAATTTCAATTAAACATACCATAAAATCACATAAATTCCAATTAAGATAAAACACTAGTCAGTTTCGGATTCGGCCGCCGATAAGGCCTTCAATTTGCAGTTTAAAACATAAAACATGAACAGATAAATCAATGACAAACAAATAGAAATGCATTTAACATAACACATTCATGCAATCAGTTTAGGATTTCATCCTAATCAGTTACTTATCATGTTCAGTCACAGTTTAGCAGTAATCAGTGGTGAGGGTTGTCACAGTCACCCCTTCTTACGAAGAGTTTGGTCCTCCAAACTCGAATTACCTTCATTTTGGAAGAATACCGGATCCAAAGGGAACAATTCAGGATATCTCTTCATCATATCATCTTCCCTTTCCCAAGTGGCATAAACGCCACCATGGTTTTGCCAATCAACTTTCACTAACGGAATCTCTTTGTTCCTCAACTTCTTGATCCGTCTGTTTACAATCTGAATAGGCCGTTCTTCATAAGTGTAGTCGTCACTTAGCACTACATGGGTAGGTTCAATCACATGGAAGGGATCCCGGAGGTAATCCCTCAACATTGAAATATAGAACACGTTATGCATATGCTCCATTTCAGGAGGAAGCGCTACTTGATATGCCACCGGATTAATCTTTTCAATAATCTCGTACTGTCCGACATATTTCGGCGCTAACTTGCCTTTAACCCCAAAACGAGTCTGGCCTTTCATCGGTGTCACCTTAACAAAAACGTGATCACCTACCTCATATTCTTTGTCTCACCTTCGGACATCCGCATAACTTTTCTGTCGGCTCTGTGCGGTTTTCAGTCTCTGTTGAATCAGTTTCACTTTTTCAGTGGTTTCATGTACAATTTCGGGCCCAAGCAAAGGCCCATCTCCAACTTCTGCCCAGCAAATCGAAGATCAACATTTCCTGCCATATAAAGCCTCGAAAGGCGCCATACCAATGCTTGAATGAAAATTGTTGTTGTAGGCAAATTCGGCCAACCGTAAGTGGCTTTCCCAATTTCCCTGAAAATCAAGGACACACATTCTCAGTAAATCCTCTAGAGTCTGGATGGTTCTTTCTGATTGGCCATCTGTCTAAAGATGGTATGCACTACTTAGTCTCAGTTCAGTACCCAATACTGTCTGTAAATTTTGTCAAAATCTCGACGTAAACTTCGAGTCCCTATCAGAAACAATGGACACAGGCACTCCATGCAATCTAACAATCTCATCAATATAGAGTATAGCCAATTTGTCCGCATTATAAATTGTTTTGACAGGTAAGAAGTGAGCAGATTTAGTCAGTCTATCAACAATAACCCAAATTGAGTCCATACCTTTACTGGAGCGAGGTAAACCAACAATGAAATCCATGGTGATATGTTCCCATTTCCACTCCGGTATCGGTGAAGGTTGCAGTAAGCCTGCGGGTCGTTGATGTTCAGCTTTAACTTGTTGGCAGTGAAGACATTTTGATACAAAGTCAGCAATCTCTTTCTTCATTCCCGGCCACCATAAATTCAGTTTCAAGTCTTGGTACATTTTCGTATTTCCTGGATGGATAGACAATTTTGAATTGTGGCCCTCTTGCAGAATTCTTCTTTTCAGTTCAGAATCACTCGGAACACATAACCTTCCCTGAAATTTCAATACATTGTTCTCAAATTTGAAACCCGGCCTCAGTTTAGATTCCCGTTCATCGATGATCTTCTTCAAGAAGTCATCCTGTTGCTGTTTCTCTTTAATCTCTTCAATAAGTGCCGGTTGAGCAGAAATAGCAGCTACTGTTCCACCTTGTTCACGCAAAACAATCTCAACTTCCAATTCTTCAAGGTCACAAAGCAATTCTTTCTGCTCGGTGAGCAAACAGGCTAAATTTCTAATCGATTTTCGACTCAGTGCATCGGCAACGGTGTTAGTTTTCCCTGGGTGGTACAAAATTTGCAAGTCATAGTCTTTTATCAGTTCTAACCATCTTCGCTGCCTCATGTTCAGTTCTTTCTGTGTGAAGAAGTACTTCAAACTCTTGTGGTCTGTATACATCTCACATGTTGCCCCATAAAGGTAGTGACGCCAGATTTTTAATGCAAACACTACTGCAGCAAGTTCCAAATCATGGGTCGGGTAGTTCTTTTCATGTGGTTTCAGTTGTCGGGAAGCATACGCAATCACTTTACCATTCTGCATTAAAACACATCCCAAACCCTTATAAGAAGCATAACTAAATATAGTATAACCATCCGTACCTGAGGGTAGGGTAAGAATAGGTGCAATCACAAGTCGGGTCTTTAACTCTTGAAAGGCTGATTCTCTTTGATCGGTCCAGTCAAATGATATCCCCTTTTGAGTCAATTCAGTCAGTGGTAGGGCAATTTTGGAGAAGTCTTTGACAAACCTTCTGTAATACCCGGCTAAGCCTAGAAAACTTCGGACATCGGTAACATTTGTCGGTCTAGGCCAATTCACTACTGCTTCAATTTTCTGCGGATCAACTGAAATACCATCTTTACTGATCACATGCCCCAAAAACATCACGTTATCAAGCCAAAATTCACATTTAGTCAGTTTAGCATACTGTTCTTTTAGGGTCTGCAAGGCAATTCTCAAATGATGTTCATGTTCTTCCGTGCTTTTGGAATAAATCAAATGTCATCTATGAAAACAACTACAAATTCATCAAGGTATGGTTTGAAAATTCTATTCATAAGGTCCATAAATGCAGCAGGTGCATTGGTAACTCCGAAAGGCATAACTAAGAATTCATAATGTCCGTACCTCGTTCGAAAGGCAGTCTTTTCAATATCCCCTGTCTTGACTTTCAACTAATGGTATCCAGATCTAAGGTCAATTTTAGAGAACACTTGGACGCCCTGTAACTGATCAAATAAGTCATCAATACGAGGCAATAGATATTTATTTTTCACTGTTACCTTGTTCAGTTCACGGTAGTCAATGCAAAGTCACAACGAGCTGTCCTTTTTTTTCACAAATAAGACCGGCACGCCCCACGGTGAAGTACTGGGCCTAATGAACTTCTTATCTAACAGTTCTTGCAGCTGAACTTTCAACTCTTTCAATTCAGTCGGTGCCATTCTGTAAGGAGCTTTAGATACTGGCTGTGTACTCGGAATCACATCAACGGTGAATTCAATCTCTCTATCAATCAAATCCTCTGGAAAATCATCTGGAAAAACATCTGGGAATTCTCTGACTATAGGAATACTGTTCACATTAGTTTTAGTATCAGTAGGTACAGTCAATACACAACACATATACCCTTTACACCCCTTTTTAATCAGTTTAAAAGCTTTCATGGATGAAATTAGATACGGCGGAGGTACTACTCCAACTCTGTTAAACACAAATTCAGGCAATCCAGGTGGACGGAAAACAACTTGTTTTGTTACACAGTCTATGGTAGCATGATATTTCGTTAACCAGTCCATTCCCAATATCACATCAAAATGATCAATATTCAATGGCAGTAAATCAATATACAAATGCGCATCTCCAACAATAATTTCACATGCAGGGTACATATAAGCACAAGTCATAGATCCCCCAACAGTTGAAGATACAGCTAACAGATAGTTCATAGGTTCCAGTGGTCTATTTAATTTTCACGAAAAAGCATGCGATACATATGAATGTGTAGACCCCGAATCAATCAGAACATATGCATTTTGAGCACAAATTGAGAGTATACCTCACACAACGGTCTCGGTATTTTGTACATCTCCCGATACGAGTGCGAACACTCGGCCTTGCCTTATAGGCTCTTTTCCGGTAGCTTTGGGATTAGGTTTTGGTAGAGCAGTTGATGCTGCTGCGCTTGGTGTAGCTTTACTATTGCCCTGAGGAGCAGAAGGGAAATCTTTGACCATGTGGCCCACCTTGCCACACCTGTAACAAGTACCTGAAATTTTATAACAAACCCCTTTATGTTTCTTACCACATTCAGAACAGGGCGGTATGGAACCATTTCCCTGATTGGAACTGGTTGTTGACCCTGTATTCTGCTTTTTGTTTGATGAATTATTTTGGCCTTTCTTGAACTTGAAGCCTTGTCTCTTACCATGTCACTCAGTTGCTGGTGTTTCAGTCTGTTTCAGTGCCTCGATGTTCGACTCAGCCATTATTGCTCGATTAAGAACATCTACATACTTCAGTAGTTTCAGAACATTGATTCTGTCAAGGATTTCAACATTAAGGTCGCCTTCAAACTTCCTGGCCTTTTTGTAATCGGTATCCACCATGTGTGGTGCATATCTGGCAAGTTCTGTGAATTTCGATTCGTACTCAGCTACGGACGTAGTGCCTTGTTTCAGTTGTTCAAACTCAGTCACTTTTCGGTACCTAACACACTGTGGAATGTATTTCTCAAAGAAGGCTCCTTTAAACTGAGCCCAAGTCATAACAGTGTCAATGTCACGGACAGGCATCCACTATCTTCTGGCCTCTTCTTGTAAGGTGAAGGTAGCCAGTAGCACTTTGTGTGCTTTAGAACACGGAAAGACTTCAAACAATTTCTTTGTTTCAAGAACCCAGACTTCGGCCTTTAATGGTTCAAGGCCTCCTTGGAATGACGACGGTTTCATTTTACTGAACTTCTGCGTTAGGGCAATTATGTCATCATTCACATCCGGTTCTGGTTGTACTGGAGGAGGTGGGGGCTGTTGGTTCTATTGTAGCCTCAAGGCCTCAGTCAACATTTCAACTGTTCTTTCTAGCCTTGCCATTCTGGCCTCAGATGATTCAGTTTCATCAACATTTCTTGTGTTATCCATTTCATTATAGACAATTATGGCAATTATAAACATAGACAGTTGCATACATAACATATTAACACATTAGCACATATATCCATGTCATGACCACACACACTTTTTCAATGCTCATACAATGCCCTAATCACTTTTCTAGAACATCCTATAACTCATTTGGACACGTGTGTGCGGTATAACTCATGGTTTAGTATCGCTCTGATACCACTCTATCACGACCCAAACCCACCCCTATGGGTTTAGAACCGTAACCGGCCAGTAATCTGTGATTACCGAAGGCCTGCTTAATAGTAATAACAGTAATACAGAGTACAGGGGCTGGCGGAAGCCAAAACAGTAATAAAAGATGTCCAATGAGCTGTGACAGTCTGTATGCAAACAGAATTTTCTATACATATTCACATTCATGGGCAAAACAGTATGTACATATACATATCATATACAATCATCCAGGACAGGGACCTACTCCCCATTAGAGCAGTACAGTACAAGTCTTATACAGTGTATACAAAACAGAAACAGAAAAGGGGAATCTAAAACACTGCAAAAAGCCCTAGCTTAAAGGACTTGGAACCTCTCAGTGAGGCACAGTGGTTGGCTTGACAAAAGGGAGTTAAACCCGACGCTCCTAGCTCCGATCCAGTGCCTGGACACCTACATATATATATAAATAGTGAGCTAAAGCCCAGTGAATAACATATGCGTAAAGGGGTTAGGAATGAATGTCCTTTCAGTATTTAAAACAGTCATTTGGATAGTATATCAGTTATTCGATCATAGCAGTCATAAGTGGTACATCCAATAGCAAAACAGTACTGTAGGTTTTAACAGACCGAACAGTAAGTTGATGGCCATCATATCAATAAACAGTAATGGTTCCAAACATGGGAACCGACAGAGATCTCTGTGACAGTAGCAGTACAGTACAGTAACAGTAAATTGCTATGGATGCCACGAATACAGTTCGCAAATAGGACAAGCATTCATTCAGTAAGAAATATCATTTAAGAAAGCAGTACAGTTGATCATTCAGAAATCATTCATGATTGAATATATCTTTACAACATTGTTACTCACAGAGTTCTGGGCTACAAATAGGCTAGTGAGCGTCCTCGGATGCCAACCCTACACAGTTACAGGATGAACACACACTAAGTTGCACGTTTGGAAAATAATAACTTAGTACCTATCTTGACTCGATGTGGTTCTGTAGCATTATCCTCATTAAGATGCCTTAAACTAGGCCTAGGAATGCCTAGGATGGAATGAGGATGCAAAGATGCACTTTAAAACACTTTTCAAAATTTTCAGAAAACAGGGGTCACGCTCGAGCGTGGCTTTCTACGCTCGAGCGGACATGCAGACAAAAGAGCTACGCTCGAGCGTGACTTTCCTCGCTCGAGCGGAGTGCAAAAGTACTGGATGCATGAAATTCACGCTCAACGGGCGCTCGTCCCCTCCTCAAGCGTAAGACACAAGCCCTCGCTCGAGCGGGCTGTAAACACGCGCAAAGTGCTGGAAACACGCATTTCACGCTCGAGCGTGACTTTACTTGCTCGAGCGGACTGCATGAACTCAGAGTGTACGCTCGAGCGTGGATCTAAAATCTAGAATTTTCAGATTTGTCTCCAAGCATGAAACTCAACATTTAAAGCATCAAATTCGATCCTTTTGGGCTAATTTTCTGGAAAACACTTTAAAACTCATAATATGACATGTTTCAAAGATCAATTTGCAAAATAAAAGCCCAAAGGTAGTTCAATTAAAACACAAATTCAACAAAACTTCATGAACATGATGAACATGCAACATGCAAGTGTTTAATCAACTTCAAAGCCTCCAATACATAATCAAATGAGTCAATTTACTCCAAAACATGCTGAATTCATGGACTATAACCCAAATATGGACATGCTGTGAGGATTCTAAGAAAACAACCTCAAAATTCAACAATGTATACATGCATGCATGATTTAAGCTTCAATTCAACATGTTAGAACCAATTCTAGGCTTAGATCACTAATGACTCATTAACCATGCAAGAACTAACTTAAATTCACAAACAAGAAGGTAAATGTCCTACCTTAGGTCTTGATTTCAAGATATAGAAGCTCAAATATGCAATCTCTCTTCAATTTCTCCTAGTTCTCCAAGAAAATCTTGATGAAACCAAAGCTATCTCCTATCTCTCCCTCTCTAGTCGGTTATGGGTCTCAAATGGCTGAAGATACAATGCTAAAAGTGTATTAATCAAGTCCAAACAAGTATTGACAAGGTGGCCCACTAACATGGCAAAAGGGTAATTAACGTAACTATTATGATTCAACACTATTTAATCTAATCTAATCATACCAAATCAAATTTCAATTAAACATACCATAAAATCCCATAAATTCCAATTAAGATAAAACACTAGTCAGTTTCAAATTCGGCCGCCGATAAGGCCTTCAATTTGCAGTTTAAAACATAAAACATGAACAGATAAATCAATGACAAACAGATAAAAATGCATTTAACATAACACATTCATGCAATCAGTTTAGGATTTCATCATAATCAGTTACTTATCATGTTCAGTCACAGTTTAGCTGTAATCAGTAGTGAGGGTTATCGCAAAGGCTATAGACCAGACTGAAGTTATTGGATTCATTAAAGATTTGATCCATAGATTTGGCATCTCACAGACCATAACTGTTGATAATGGGACTATATTTGATGGGAAGATGGTAAAGTCTTTTGTGGCAGAGTTTGGAATTAGCTTTGTTAATTCTACCCCCTATTATACACAAGCAAATGATCAAGCAGAATCATCCAATAAATCCTTGAAAAAAGGAATACAGAGAGTTGTGGAAGATAATCCCAGGGATTGACATAACTTACTATTGGATGTATTATGGGCTTATAGGACTTCTCCAAGATCAAGTACATGAGTTACTCCTTATGCCTTGGTATATGGGCATGATACAGTGTAACCTGTAGAAATTGACATCAGATCCTTGAGGGTGAGAGGCCAGGATCAATTAGCTCCTGAGCAGTACCATCAGAGTATGTGCTTGGAGTTAGAGAATGTGGATGAAGCTAGAATTTTGGCATTAAATAGCATTTTTTTCCAAAAGAAGAAAGTAGCCAAAAATAATAATAAGAAAGTCAAGTACATTAGCTTTAATGAAGGTGATTTGGTATGGAAGACAATACTCCCAATAGGGATTAAAAGCCATAAGTTTGGAAATGGTCGCCTAATTGGGAAGGACCATATCAAGTTCATAGAGTTTTGCTTGGGGGAGCATATCATTTGAGAAATTTGAATGGATATGTACACCTTAAGAAAATTAATGACAGATATTTGAAACCTTATTATCCAACTTTGTGAGAAACACAAGGAGTATAATAAGTGCTGAACAAAAAAAGCATGAAAACACTCAAATAATAAATAAAGATTTTATTTCATAAGGAGTTGAATACATGCAGCCATAGATTGGCCCAAAAGTCAGTACAATATTTCAGTTGTTCCTTTACAATTGACTCTCTACTCTTAAGAGATGGGAACAACTGAATGGCCGTAGTCATCTCTTGCTTTCGATCAGTTAGTCCTTGGTTGGTAATTTGTAGCTTGGTGGCAATTCGATCCAAAGCCAGGTTGACTACTGATAACTCTTTTTGTAGTTGAGCTTTCTTCTCCAAAAGTTGGGCTCGAAATTGAGAGACAGAGGAATGTTGTTTTTTCAATTCAAACACTTCAGCATGTATCTGAGAAACAAATTTCTGGTCTCTCAACAATTTCTCCTCTACAGTTTTGGTAACATGACAGATATTGATTTAAAAGTCAATGGTAGCTGCAACCTGAGATAAATGACTTGAAATAGCCATGCTGGATTGCTCAATAACCTTACAACACTGGAGGAAACCATTCTTGATAATAGGTCTTTACAAGCTTCGAAGGGGGTCCTCGAGAACAATGTCAGCAACTCAGCCATCCAAATCCAGTGAAGGTAAGGAAGTTCTACTAGTGGTGGAAGAGCTCTCAAAATTTTTGAAGAGAGAATCAGCCAGGACCAATGGCTCAGTTTCATTGCTAGCTGTTGGAATGGTAGAAGGCATGTCAAAAAGGCTAGCTAGTCTAGCTTCGAAAATGTCCACTTCTTCCGTTAACATGGTTGGTATAGAAAGGGCTCTGGTAGAGGAAAGAGATGGCTGCGTAGGGATATGAGAGGAAGATGAAGTATCCCTAGCAGTTTCCATAGTCTTGGCTACTAGTAGGTCTAGAGAAGAGGGATTCGAGCTAGATAGGGTTAATGGACAAGGAACTGGTGAGCTACCAGTGTCTTCTCTAAGGGAATTAGTTATCACTGGAGACGAGATAATAACTGGAATTTCCTTAGAAGGGGAAGGAGCAGCAAGGCTTGAAGGGAGAATAAATTGGGCTAAGTTCAAGGATAGAAGAGGAAGGTATGGAGTTAAGCCAAAGGATAAAGACACAGAAATGCTTTGCCTCAAAAAAGGTATGAAAAGTGTAGAACCAGGGAGTGGGAGTATTGCTTGAATGGGCTCCACATTTCGAGGCATTGCTTCTGATAGTCTTTTCAAATAAAGCAGAAGAAGTCCTTCTTAAAGGAGAAGGCAGAGTAGTTGTTGCTGCAAAAGAAGAAATATGAAGCAATGTTAAGTTTCAGTATCAAGAACTTGAGAAAGGAAATTAGAGACACAAAAGAAAGTTACTAGTTTCAGATGTGGTAGCAATGGTTGGAGAGTTGCGAAGGGAATAATGTTCAGCAGTTTGCTGTTTCCTTGCAGTTTTTCTTTGGAGTTCATTAGCATCAATAGCTTCATCCCTAAGCATTTGCTGTTGTCTTCTCTTCTCAGCCCCCTGGAACACAATGATTTCTTTAGAGTGTTCTGCTTCCACTGCTTTAACAGATGTTTCATGAATGGGGTCCCTAGTGAAATTAGAGAGAAAGACTGTCATTTTCTTTTTTCTTTTTAATGGTGCCTCATGCTCTTTTTTTGTTTCTTCTTCCTCTACGTGAGCCTCAGGTACCATTTCTTCAGGATCAAGTAAAAGCTTTCTTTTCCTTTGTTGCTTCTGCTTGCTCTTAAGGAGATTTAAAGCTTGAGCTCTTTGAGGAGAGTCTCTCCGTGAAGCGCCTGCCCCACCTGCACCAAAGAAGGAACTATAAGTAAAAGGCAAAAGTATCATAAAAAGGAGAAAAGAAAAGAAGCAACAGTGCATACTTTTCTTCGAAGTAGCTCGAGTAACTCTAGGAGGAGGTGAGGCACCAGAAGCAGACTTTGTAGTAGCCAAGGTAGGAATTGGGGTAGCATGAGCAGTGGAGGAAGTAACCACTCCAGTCCCTTTAGACTTGGCTTAAGGCACGTCTAGTACCATTAATAGATCTTGAGGAGAAATGGCTAAGTGCACTTCCATATTGGCCATCCACCAGTTCTGGTACCTTTTCAGCATATTGCTTTGAGGTATGAAGGGTAGGTACTCAAAATCAATTAGATCTTGGATAAATTTAGAAGTTGTTTCTTCCAATCTGGATCTTGGACCTTCAAATCTCTGCTGGCAAGGTTTAAATTATATTGACTGTAGAAAGGGATAGAGACCCTCTATGAGAGTCCAAATTGCCTAGCAAATTGAGCAGGACAATAGGGCTCAGAGATGCACTTATAAACTCTGGGGTTCATAGTACCAATGAATAGTTCCCTGGGAATCAGAATAGAAGCCCACATGTTTTTGTGCTGAGGCATAGAATAGGACCTATCACTCAAAAAGGTCCTCAGCCAAGCTAGGTCAATATTGGTAGCTTCGAAGGGGCGGAAGGTATGAGAAGAAAGGGAAGCTGGAAGTTGGTGAAAGAAAGAAAAGTAGAAGGCGAAGTTGGAAGGATAAAGTGAAACATTGGCTAACTTCAAACCATAAGTGGTAGGGTTTGGTGCCAAGAACTTTAAGCATTTAGATTGCAAATCAGTGAAGTATGCAAAAAGCCAAAGTTGGAGAATCGAAAATGGGCCTCCTTGATTGGCATGCATGGTTTTTTCATAAAAGAGGGAACAAGCTCTATAAACATGACCCGAAACATATGGAGCTAAGGCTACTTTTCTTTGTAAAACAAAGGTTTTAGTAAGAAGGGCAAACTCAGGCATGATCCTCTGAGAAGAAGTACAGAAGAGAAATTTGAAAAGCCAATACAATAAAAAAGAGAAAAATTCCCTATCAGTCACAGGGCCTTATCTTTTGTTCTCAACCTTGACAAAGTCACTATAGGATGAGTTCAGAGGGAAGAGAAAAAAAAAGGGGTTTTAAGGCCAGGATAGTCTGAACTGATAGGGGTACCAATAGGGGATAATCCTAAAAGATGGCAGATGTTAAAGACAGTAGGAGCCATCATCCCACATCTAAATTGGAAGAAATGAAAAGCAGAATTCCAAAAACAAAGAGCATTAGGTATTAAAAATGGGTCCTTTAAAATGGTGAACCTGGACAATTGAAGGGCTTCGAGGAGGAAAAGCTTCTGAAGATCCAGTGTCCTAGCAGGGACAACCTGATCATACCATTCCTCCTACTTTGGTCTTACTGTGGGCCAACAACGATGGGGTCGGTTCATCCTCCAGCTTCGCCAATCAAGACCGTCTTCATAAAGGAGGCAATGATCCTTCAGACGTGGATACAGAGCTGGAAGCTCAGTGGGAATCTCCTTAAAAATGGTCCCAAGCACGTATTCTTATTGTTCATGGCAACGGGGAATGAAGATGCGCCCATCGATAGCACTTTTCTCACCAGCCTTGTATTTCTCACATTTTTCAGCAATGATCCTTTTTAAGACTATGGATGGACTCACACGCTCCACAACCGGTATTTTCAAGGAAGAAGAAGCCATTGACAGGAGTTTTTTTAGAAAACGAAGTTGAGAAAGAGGCTAAAGGAAATGAGAAATCAATAGAGATGAAGGGTTTGTGTGTTAGGCGAACAAGTGAATTAGAATGACGAAATAAAAGGGTTTTTAAACCTTTCTGTCCGACAAATACCCAATCGTTTTAAGTGGATAGAATTCATAAAGAAGTACTAAAGGTACATATGTGAGAAGTTCTTTTAATGTTGATAATTTGGGAGGGAAACGTATGTCAAATACTAATATTGGCTTCGAAATCAAATGTTTGGCTTTGAAGCCAAGCTTTGGTGCCAAAATCAGGTGACAAACATTCAGCTAGAGCTTTGAAAGCAAGAAGTTGACTTCGAAGCACATTTCACACCTAAGAGTAAAGGAGTGCCCATATATGTGTTTACTTCAAGAGGATTGAAGACCTGCTTTTAGGTTTCTTGTTGAAAGTAAAATTCTTCGAAGTAAAGTTTGAAATACTCTGCAGTTAGAATTTTTTTGTTCTAGACTTCGAAGTGACATAAAACCAATATTTGGTTAAGAAGTGAAGAATACAAAGGGAATCACTTTTTTAGAAAAAAACAGTGCAATCTTTAAACGAAGTCTCCATACTTCGGAAAATATAGACTGTTTGTTCGAAGCAAAAATAGTTGATTCGAAACTGATTGATTGTGTTAACCATATGATTGGGAAAAGAAGACCTAAGGCAAAGGTTGTCAATTACACTCCATATGTTGATGAAGTTCAAATTAGGTCTCCAGTATTCCTATTTCGTTGGATATGTTTAAATCTGGTTTCAAAGGACAAAATTGGTGAATTCGAAGCTCTGATTTTGTTTATTTTGGGATAAATAGAATGAAATCAAACCATGCTGAATAAAGAAAGAAAAGCCTAGCTTTATTAAGATGAAAGTAATTACATCAGAAAGCATTTTTGGCTACATATTCAATTTCATAAAAATAAGGAATAGGGAAAATGACAAGGTCATGGAACTTGTTCTAACAATGGTCAATGAATTTATGTTCCTTTTTTATTCTGTCTTCTATCTTTTCCAAGCTAGTTTGCTGAAGCTGATATGCTCTTATTTGATGGAAAAGTTGTTCGGCTTTTATTTCGAACTCTGTTTCCTTCAATCCTTGTTCTATCTCATCCATATCCAAGTCATCCTAGTATGTAGAGTCTTTATTCTTGAAGTCATTATATTCATCGATAAGGTTCTCTGCTTCATACTGGATATGAATTCGACGGGCTGAGATTTGGTCCAAAGATTGAGTGGTGGCCACAGAAGTTTAGTGCCAATGAAGAAACAGTGGGAGTTGATCCAAAAACATCTGAAGCTTTGCTTGGGCAATAGGATTGAGGACATGACTTCGAGTCATAACATCACAAGCCCATCGAAAGTTCTTAAGAGGAACATCAACCTCAAGAACATTGAAGGGCAAGTGAGAAAAGGCCGCAAGCAGAAGCTGAGCTTGATATCGCTCAAATATAGTGGGGGGAGTTGGAGGTTCATAGGAAGGAAGAAACTGATTCTCAAAGTGAGTAAGTCTTAGTTTTTCCACCCAATGAGGGTTTTGCGGAAGAGGAGGTGCAGGAGGATCCATCTCGAAAGAAGAAGGGAACTGGGGGTTGTTTACGCATTCAAGCTAGTCAGAAGTGCAAAATTTTGCAGTCTGGGCTAAGAATGACGGGCTATACCCTTGTGCTTCCTCTGGACGACGAATGGCTTGCACAATCTTCGTAGGCATGGAGGATGTATACCATGGTATGAGTAAGTTGTCTTCCAAACTGCGTTGGCGATCAATGGATACATATGGGTAAATCACCGAGCTTCGAGCGAAAGGAGGGAAAGATGGAAGATCAGCTAATTCGACGAAGTGAAGATTAATGCGCTCTCTCAGCTTGGATTTCACAGGTTCTGGCCATCCTCCCTAGCCAGAAGTCCTAGAAGAAGAAGAAGAAGCTGCAGTCTCATCCCACGTAGAAGATTTTTGGTTAGAAGAAGAGCTTCCAATATCCATGTTTGCAAAATTTTGGGTTAGAGAATAATGAACAATAGGTTCATAATCCAAAGGTCGATAGTTTGCAAAAGCTTCCATGACTTGAATATAGGAAGATGGATAGGAGTGGCTAATAAATGCATGAAAATTCTTTCGAGGGCAAACATTATTATCTAACAACTCCTCGTATGCTCGATCTATGTCAAAGAAAGTTTGTTTGGTCATACGAGTCGTATCAGTCCTTTTGAATGCTCAGATAATGGGAAATGTTCAAGGTGTGGAAAAGAATTTAATGTAGGCGGTTGCAATTCTAAGAAGATATGAAACCCATGCACGTCCTAGGACGTGGGTGAAGTGTTTTGATCCACTAATATCACCAAGTATTGGGTATATTAGTGCGGGGGGTAATGTTGGCTGTATAAATTGTATAAGCCAATCATGATTCAACACGTGGTATGAGAAGGGCAATTTGGGAAGGTAATATAAATTGCCAACCATAGTCAGACACATGTCAACCCATACTGGTAATAATGGGTCTGCGTAGCACTGGAATGATCGAGGGATATAAGGTGATGTAGCCTGACGGTTACTCACAAGGTTCAAATTCAAAATCAGGAGGGAAGCCTAACTGTAGACATGGCGTAGTGGAGCTAACTGTAAGAGTGCGTGATCAGCGATCATGGAGGGATGTTTCAATGGTTAGAAGCCCATTTTAACGGTTATCATTGAGAAGTATAAATAGCAGATAAGGCCCCAGAAAGAAGCCTAGACTCTGATCCAGAAACCAGCTTTTATCTACTTTATTTTTCCTTCCAGTTTTACATTTCTTGTTCGTTACATTTCTTCACTTCAAATTCTTGTATTGCACGTTATTCATAGGAGTAGTTTCGAATAGCTTGTTGCTGTAAACCTCTACGAGGCTGGATCAGATCATTGTAAGTTTTTCATTTTTATTTAATGAAATGCTGTAATTGTTCTTCATTTAATTGTTGTTTACTAAATTCTCCTAAACAAGCCACCAGTAAAAGTCCTCTTCATTGAGTTTGAAAGAACTGAAACACAATCGTCTGATAATTAGTTGACAATTAATCTTCTGTAAGGACTGATTGATCCTTGCTGGCACGCTAAAAATAATTATGTTTCTCACCATTATGATTGAATGAATAAAAAAAAAGACAATGTAATCTCCTCTATCTTGTTTGAATAGAATAAGTAAGGGAAAAGGAAAAAATATATATTTTATTTCATCTTACTAAAATAATTTTTCATATTAATAAGCTATGATTTTTCATAAAGATAGTTTTGGTATTTTAAACAAGTTTCATTAAACTCAATTTTTTTCTCATCAAATCTCACCATTTTTGGTGAGAAATAAAACAAAGGTTTGGTGAGAGTTCATTTTTCACCTTATTTTCAAACAAGTGAAGGATTTTCAATTCTCACTATTTCTTTTCTTTTCTCACCAAATCCCTCCCATGTGCAAACAGAGTGTTAGAGAGAGAGAGCAAGCATCACCATCACCATCACCATCACCATCACCATCACCATCCCCATCATGGGTGATCTTTTTGTTACCACGGCAGTGATTTTAAAACAAATTTTTTTTTGGATAAATTATATGTATAAATTAGCAATAAGTCTAAGTACATATAAGAACGAATATAGGATGAGACACAAATATCTCACAAAAAGTGAGATTTACATGTGAAACTTTTATGAAACATTGTGTCTGATTTTATTTTTGGTCTTGGTTTCTGTGGCATTACTCATAAATTAATAAATTTGATATGTGTATACATATATTTTGCATTTTTTGGGGGGGAATAAATTAACCAATTTATTTTATTTTTACTATCATGTAATGATAAAATTGTAAAAATTAAAATAGGATTCACTTTAATGATGTGATGATAGGTGCCTTAAGTAAAATAATTTCTAAATAATTTTAATTTATATAGCATTATATATATATATATATATATATTTACTTACTCATGTGATACTTGGAATATTATATGTGTGAAACTTGTAAATTTCAAATTTTTGTTTTTGCATTAGCATATCAATAAAATAAAACTAAAAATAATAATAATAAATTTATAAATTTTTATAAGATTTTCCATTGTTTTTGAAACTCCTCGGGATCTTCCTCCTCTTACACTACAGGAAATATCTGTTTTGGAGGTATGTTTAACGGCGTTTTTGAAAACGCCACTGTTAGTAATATTTAACGACGTTTAATAAACGTCGCATTTTTCTCTAATCAAAACGGTGCCGTTTCAATAATACAAGACGTTTTTAAACACCTTGGAATGGGTTTTGTCCATCATACTCCATCTCTCCTATTTTACCTGTATTTTGAATCTGATAAACAAGTATAAGCAACAATGAAACTCTCGCGCTCTCTCTCTCTCTCTCTCTCTCTCTCTCTCTCTCTCTCTTTCTCTCTCTCTCGCCCTCTCTGCGCTGTCTAAGATCTTTCAAAATCGAAGTCAAAGGCATTTCAAAGTTCTCTCTCAAAATCGATTCAGATCGGTGAGCTACGCTCTCTCTCTCTTTCTTCCTCTATGTGTGTGTGTGTGTGTGCTGTCTAAACCCTAGTTATCTTTGTCAGTTCAGCTCTGTGATTCAGAGATTCAGAGAAACAGATCGGTGAACCTTTTTTTCTTCGTCTCAGGGAAACAGATCGGTGATTCATCAGAGCGATTTCAAAGTTCTCTCTCGAAATCAAAATTGAATTTCATCTCAGCGATGCAAATCGGTGAGCTCCATTGTCTCTATCTCTATCTCTCTTTCTCTCTCTCTCAAGCTGAACTGATATTGTGCTTGATTTGTGTATGTCATAACCAAAAATATGGTGTGCCTAACAATTTCTTCTTGATGATGTCGGTTTCGACTATAATATCACTTATTTGTTAGATTGAAGTACATTATTTCGCCCAAAACCATACGAAATTCATCCTCGGAACTGAACTGATATTGTGCTTGATATTGGTCTTGTATAGTTGTATTCATCTTGATTTATATGTGAACTGTATTGATTCTTATTGACAATGTAGTGGCTAAGTCTTTATCTTAGGTGGAGTAACCATGCTTGACATTCATTGGGTTTATATCTTTTCTAGTTAAGGTGAGCTTTTGTACCTGGATTCAAATTTACAAATTTTGAAGGGGTATTTTATTGGATTAGTACGTTAAATTTTTGGAAGATAGATAACAGCTGGAATAAAGTAGAAACAAGATATTCTACGATTAAATAGAACAGAGGAATGAGACCATCTTGTGCTCATTCTAAGTTTCTTACAGTCTCCCCTCTAATTTAGTGAGTTGGAGTGATGGATGTTGTGTATAGAAAAGTTTTGTTATGCAAAATCCTGAACATACATCACTGATTAATAGTGAATTGAGCCTATTGAAGGGGCTGAGGACTTCGCATTTGGCCCTTCACTTCTTTGCACCTGTACTTGCATTGCACTGAATTGCTGAATTGGAATACTGCATGGCCACGGATCAAAGTTTTATTTCAATGTGTTGCTTTGATTAATGTGAAAACAAAGATATTTTGAAAATGTATATGAAGCATTTCAAATTTTCAAGGGACAAAAGAATCTGAAAATACATTGAATTGTTTGGAAACATAATTTGGAACCTATCTAAACTAAACATATAAATGCCTAACTATTGATTAATTAAACATATTGAAATTTATGTCGCATTGTGATTGTGGGAGGTGAATTGGGAAAATGGCAGACATTGAGATCGGTTGGTGACCAGTAAAGGTGGGAGAGGAGAGATCCAAGGCAGCCTTAGCATAGAGAGAGGGTGGCAATGGAGAGGTCTATATCGGACATGAGCAATAGGAAGTTTAGTGTATCAACCCTAAGGGGTTGGTCTAGTGGGTGCAACTTAGGAAATATAGTTGCACCACTAGAATAATATGAAACAAAAGAAAAAAGAGTAAGATGTGTAACATCATATCCCAAAGCAAGGATCACAAAATTTGTCTTTGAACCAAAAGCTGACAATAGAGGGCTCAATTTAAATAAAACTATGCCAGCACACCCTGCATTCATTAGTGTCATTCCTACCCAAGCTTGCCAGAACTTTCATTCAGTTTCTTCCTTTTCTCTCTTCACTTTGTATGGCATTCAAAATGTATTACTATTCCTGGGGCATCGTTATAGTTCAGGTTCACATCCATGGGTATATTATTCAAGAAGGCCAAACTAGGTCACCACACCCTAATGTGTTGATCCTAATATTAAGCTTGCCAGAAGTCATGTGTATGGTTGTGGAGCAACTCATACAACTTTTACATAGTTTCCACAGTATAAAGGTTTTATGAAGATTTCTACACAATGGTATTAACAGAAAAGCTCCCACCTAACACAAATGGTGGCTTATTTTCATATCCTAAATTCCCTAGAAAGAATTTTATAAGATTATTATTAGCAATACAAAGGGCATGCCTAACCTAGAGCCTGTAAAAGAGACTAAGCAAATGAAATCAGACTGGAGTTACAGGATTATAGACCCAAAAAAAGTATCATAATCATTAATACCAATTTGACAAGATGAAAATCCAGTTTTTACAAAATAGGATTATACTCACCATAGAAGGTTTTTTCATATTCTCCTTTGGTTCTTCAGAGGGATGATTCTGCTCTGGATTCTTTTCTTTATCCTCCAAGGAAACCCCAGATAATTTTTCAATTTCTTTAAGCACAACCAACTATCTTTTCATCAACTGGGCTCTCTCCAGGCCCCTACAAGAAACAGCAACTTCTTCTAATCTTTTAAGAGTCTGCCTAAAGCTTTTGAAATTCCGAGCACCTTGCATGTGAATGCAACTTAGAAATGTCAAATAACTAGTGAAACAAGATACCCAATAAATAAAGAAGAAGGCTTAAAACAACACCAAGCGGAGTAACATCAAAATATATGTTTCCTACACTCGTAACAACATAACAAAATGTAGATTAAGGCCAATATATCCTTTCAAAGGGAAGATAGTACAAATTGATGCAATGTGCTTTTGCAAATTATCAAGTGAAGTTTCCTCATTTTTTTGTACTTATTTTACAAGTAAATTAGCAAATGAAGATTGAGTCGTCTTCTTATCAAGAAACATGAATTTACGTTCCAACTGTAGAAGTTAAATCTCTCTCTTCCCATTTTCCCAACAATCTCATCATCATAATAAAATCCCCCTTGTTTCACAAAACACCTAGTTTACTTTTCATGTGCCCTATAAAAGTTCCCAAAATGACCTACACTTGCAGTAACTATCACTAAAAACTAGACAAGTATCATTCTGGTACATTAATTTTCAAATGAATACATGTCATAGATTAGATTTTATATAACAGTGGAAGTACAGAGCCCTAATTTCAGCTGATATTTGCACAATGTCAATAATTGTTTTATGGTTTAGGCAATTAATTAGCAATAACACTAAATTTATATTAGAATGATAGGTAAAAGAAGAAAGATTGCATTAAGATTGATCCCTAACAATTATAAGAGTAGTAACCTAGCCTAGAGTGATGATGAACAAGAAATTCTAAGGAAACACAATCATATTTTTTGGAGAAAATACTAAAATAGTGTCACAAATTGCAATGCTACAAACAAGCATGGAAGTCTTATTTGCCTAGCACTCGAGCCGCTTGTGCATAATATGTTGTTGAAATGAATTAGAGACTTGTGTTGTGCTTTGTGGGATGGTAGATGTGTTGTGTTTCTTGTAATATTTTGAATGACAATATGAGGATTGTGCTATGATTTCAACCATTGGAACATTGGATTCATTGTGCTTATATATGTGTCTTGGTATGCTGATTATTCTTCTTATAGGACAACCTTTACCATTCAATTTCACTAATAATATTATGGCAAGCTCTTATTAACCATGGCAACTGATGCATGCTAAAATGTATCAAAACACCATAAACAGATATTTATGTATTCTATATGGAAATGCATATCAATTAATATTTGACTTTGTTTGTGCTTGCTTTCATTTGAAGGCATAATAGTTTGGTCTTTATTGATTGATTTGAGAGAGCAATGTATTTCTTGAATCTATCATAATATATCAAGAGCATTGTAGAAACTTTTGGTTTCTTCATTAATATGCTTCATACTAGATATGCTTCTAGTATGCTTGATAGTACAAATTTAGATTGCACCATCGGGATGCAATCATTAATGGTGCATGCATGCATAAATAGCCTTAGACCCGTCCAAGAATCTTCATTAGAGATACCTAGTCATCTTTGATGAAACTCTTCTTGGATTTTCCAGTTTGGACAGTTCAGGAGCACAAGTCTGTATTGTAATTAGTAGTTCTACTGCTTATAGTCCATCTCGTAGAGATTTCGTGTAGTAACTCCTTGTGTTCTCCGAGTGCATACTAGACAAGGTGTAGCAGTACACCTAGTCTATGTAATGTGTTTGGAGAACCATGGGGAGATGCTGCCGAAATTTCGTTAGAGATGAACAGAGCGGTATGAGCTGCTTTTTACAATATAGGCTGTGCATTCCTGAATGGGAAAGTAGGATGAACCAACATATTAGAGACTAGTTAGAGGCGAATGATGTCATATGGCATGCATTATAAGGTACTTAATTGAGGTTAAGATTAATTAAAATGGCACGACAATTTTGAACTTTGTTGATTTGGTAGTGACATTTGTAGTGTAAGACAGAGTCAGATGGATAAAAGTTGGATAAATCAGCATAGGTTGCACCCGGAATATATACAAGGGGTTAAGGAATTTATTAAATTTGCATGCAAAAATAAGCCGTTGTTGAATGAAGTCACATGCCCATGTAAACGGTGTCGTAATGTCAAATTGGTGGAGAAAGGCCTGTTAGGGGAACATTTAATGATCAACGGGTTTCTTCCAAGTTACACCAGTTGGATTTTTCATGGGGAGAATTTGTCATCGCCTGTGCCACACAATGTGAATGTCGGGCAAATTGATTCGAACGATGGTGATGAAACTTATGAAATGCTATACGAAAGATTTGGACTTCCTCCACCAAGCTTTATCCACGAGGCAGCAAGTTCTGGTATTAAACAAGGTCCAGATGAGAAAACTGAAAAATTCTTCAATTTATTGAAAGAGGCCGAAAGAGAGTTGTATCCTGAGTGTCAGAAGTTTTCAACGCTCTCATTTATTGTTCGGTTATTGCACATCAAGTGCCTTAGTGGATGGAGTGACAAGTCTTTCACGATGTTGCTCGAGCTTTTGAAGGATTCGTTCCCAAAGGGTGAAACTTTGCCAAAGTCATTTTATGCAACTAGGAAACTTATTAGGGACTTGGGCCTCGATTATCATAAGGTACATGCATGCCCAAGGGATTGTTCACTATATTGAAAGGAAACAGCTGGTATGGATGATTGCATAGTATGTCATATACCTAGATACAAACAGTTTGAGGGGGAGGAGAATGATGTTAAGAAGAAGCAACAAAAAATTCCGCATAAGATTATTAGATACTTTCCATTGATTCCAAGGCTTCAAAGATTGTTTATGTCATCCAAAACATCTTCTTTAATGAGATGGCATGCAGAGGGCCGAATTGATGACGGCAAAATGAGACATCCTGCTGACTCTCCAGTTTGGAAAAATTTTGATAATTTGTATCCCAAGTTTGCGAGTGAGCCTCGCAATGTCAGACTGGGTTTAGCAGCGGCTGGATTCAATCCATTCAAGGCAATGAATGTCTCTCATAGCAATTGGCCAGTTATTATAATGCCATACAATTTGCCACCATGGTTGTGCATGAAGCAGCCTCATATGATGATGACATTGCTCATCGATGGTCCTTCTTCACCCGGAAATAATATTGACGTCTACTTACGCCTTGTAGTGGATGAATTGAAAGAACTGTGGGAAAACGATGTTGACACGTATGATGCGGAAACTAATCAGATGTTCCGAATGCATGCTGTGTTATTGTGGACTATAAATGATTTTTCTGCCTATGCAATTTTGTCTGGATGGAGCACGAAAGGTGCTTTAGCTTGTCCTTGTTGTAACACACATACTCGTTCTCGATATTTGAAGAACGGAAGGAAATTATGTTACATGGGGCATCGTCGCTGGTTGAATGGGGGTCACAAATTTCGGAAAGCTAGTGCGTCTTTTGATGGCACTCGTGAATTCGAACCATGTCCAACTCGGTTATTAGGGGCTAATGTGCTACAACAACTAGGCCCTAAGTTCAAATTGAGTTCTAAGCGTCAACAATCTAGCAAACGGAATAGAAAGGGGAAAGAAAATGAGGACTCGGGTCATAATTGGAAGAAGAAGAGTATTTTCTTTGACCTATCATATTGGGAGCATAATTTGATTCGCCACAATCTTGATGTGATGCACATTGAAAAGAACGTGTGTGATAATGTATTGTGGACGATATTAAATGTTGATGGGAAAGGGAAGGACAATTTAAATACTCGTCAAGATTTGCAAGATATGGGAATTCGGAAGGCACTACATCCTCAGAAAAGGGTTGGGAACAAGTATTATTTGCCTCCTGCATGTTTTGCCATGAACAATAGAGAGAAAATTCTATTCTGCACACTTCTAAAGAATATCAAACTTCTAGATGGTTACGCATCCGATATTTCTCGTCGGGTTAACCTCAAACAGCGTAGCATATCTGGACAGAAAAGTCATGATAACCATATACTCATGCAACAAATACTTCCAATAGCAGTGAGAAATTTGTTACCGAAGAAAGTGGTTGAACCATTAATTGAGTTAAGCAATTTCTTCAGGCAGTTGTGTTTCAAAACCCTAGAGGTAGATGGTCTAAATCGTCTTCAGTCCCAAATCGCTCTTACACTTTGCCATCTTGAGAGAATTTTTCCTCCATCATTTTTCGATATAATGGAGCACTTACCCATTCACCTAGCAGAGGAAGCGAAGATTGCCGGTCCAGTGCAATATCGATGGATGTACTTTATAGAAAGGTGTGTAATTCTACTCCAATGTCCATTTTGTATATATTTGATTGTTTATACTTGGAAGTCATGTTTGCATCTTTTTGTTTATAGGTACCTTATGACGCTTAAATCATACATGCGTAATCGAAGTCATCCTGAAGGTTCAATTGCACAGGGATACTTGGTCGAAGAATGTATGACATTTTGCTCAAGGTACTTGCATGATGTTAAGTCGAAATTGCATCGACCGTTAAGGAATTGCGATGTTAGTGACAATCCTGAGATATTAATGGGGTGGGCTTTAGGAAAAGGAAAATGGTTTGTTCTTGATAACACAACATGGGTACAGGCTTATCGGTATATGTTATTTAACATTGCTGCGGTTGTCCCATATTGAGAGTAAGATAGATGCAACCTTTGTCTCATTGTGAATGTATTTATACCAACTATAATTATCGTGCATTTTACAAGTAGTTTAATTATGTAGGGAACATCGTGAATTTATTAAGCGGTCACATCGTCGTCTCAGAGATTATGATGTGGATCGTCGTCACAATGATGAGTTTCCCAAATGGTTCAATTCTCATGTAAGTGCATGTTAAGCACAAGTCTTCTATATTTTTGCAATCCATGTGCTTCTATATTTTTGAAGTTGTTAATTGATGTTTAATATTGATAACTTTTTTTGAAAAATAGGTTGCTGAGCTATTAGCTACTGAAAATGTAGTGTTGTCAGAAGAGATTAAAATTTTGGCTTTGGGACCCAGCCAAAAGGCCACCAGATTTAATGGGTATATAATTAATGGTATTAGGTATCATACTAGTCTAAGAGTTGTGAGTTGAGAAGAAAAACTCAGAATAGTGGGGTTATGGTGAAGGCAAAGACTTCTAGCTATGCAAGTGCGAAAGACATTAATCCAGTGGAAGGTGATGTAGCGTACTATGGATATGTGCCAGATATTATTGAATTGTATTACTCACACGACCATAGATACATGTTATTCATGTGCAACTGGATTGATAACAATAACGGACTCAAGCAGGATGATTTTGGTTTTACACTTGTTAATTTCAATCACTCGTTATATGCGAAGAAACAAGACAGTGACGAGCCATTCATCCTAGCATCTCAAGCACAATAAGTCTTTTATGTTAATGATTCTGTTGATGAAGATTGAAATGTTGTACTCAAGATGAAACCTAGAGACTTGTATGAGGTGTGTGGAGAACAACCAACTATTGATAAAGGACTACATCACAACGAAGTGGAAGGATTTGGTGATCAAGAGTTAGATGTAGCTTCCTTCACTTGTGAGGAGGACATGGTTTGGGTTAGGCAAGGTATTGATGGAGCAACTATTGATGAAACTATTGGACCTCTTGAAGCATCGTCAGAGGCACAATTTGAAGATAATGAAAAACTGATATGGTATTGTAATTGGCCGCATATTCACTTTTACATTTGTGTTTTCTCTATGGATATTCATATTAATAAAATCTTTGCTTTTGTACCTTTGTACCTTTCTTTAAATGGCCATTTTTACCTTTCATGTACTCTTATTTTGTTTTGAATGCAGTAGATATTTATAGATTATCATGTCCTTACTCTTATGTTTGTAGTTTTTTTATAGATATTATCTATGAGTTCTAGCTTCGACCATTCTTCTAGTGAAAGTGAGCAATCAAGCTCTTCTCGTGAATGTATTTACATGAATATATTTGGGTCATGATTTTAGCATTGTGAAAGGGAAGCTGTAGAACAGCAGCTTAGTTATTTGAACGAGCCATCAATTCTTCACAACCTTCAGTCTAGATATTGTCATGATATTATTTATGTATGCATGATTGTGATACTTAATTTCCCTCCCATCAAATTGAGTTTCCCTTTTCCTCTCATTTGACCTATGTTTGTGCTTGTTTCCTGTAGAGTAAAGCGGGACCTATTTTAATAGCAATCAATCCCTTCAAAGATGTCCATTGTTTTGGAAATGATTTTACCACAGCTTACAAGGAGAAGCTTTTTGACAATCCTCATGTTTTTGCTATAGCAGATATTGCCTATAACGAAATGATGAGAGGTGAGTTAAATAGTACTTGCAGGGATTTTGAAGAAAAAAACTGGGTTCATATTCATCTATTTATACTTTGCTACTAAAGAATTTGTTTTGCTGACTCTACTCTTATCATGGATCATGCAGATGAAGTGAATCAATCCATCATCATAAGGTTAGTTGAACTGTCTTATGGATTTGTTGACAATAGTTTGAAAATTGATTCTTAATTACAGCTCATATTTGTAATATGACGGCAACATCGATTGTTAATTACCACTAGAAAGTGCTGCTAAGAAATTTTGGTTAATACTAGATGTGCTTACCTAGTACTGATGCATTATTTGATTCTTTGAAAGGATTGTCATCTAATCTTTATCCTTTTGTTGTGCTGAAGCACGTCTACATTCTGTTTTTCAGTGGAGTAAACTATATTGATGGGTCTCCATTCAGGTGTTAATACTACTGGTCTGACAATGGATGGTTTAATTTATTTTTTTTTCTTCTTCTAATTTGAGTCTCTTTTTTGTTCTTTTACTTTTTCTCACAAGTTTTATTGTCTTGAGTGTCTAGTATGCCTCTGTTTATTACCTTTCTCATTATAATTTATCATTGTTAATTTGTAGTTTTGTCTTGAGTATGTCATATGTCTAGGTCTTTCAGAATAATTGGTTGGGTAGTTCTGGCAATTCTTTTATCTCCACTTTTATCAGTTTCTTAAAAAGGGTTTGGTGAAATGGATCTGGACTCTTCTGCTACAATGTGCATTAGAATGGTTCTAAGTTATGTAGGGTATGTTTGGTTTGAGTTTTAGAGATGAGTTTTAGAAAAAAAATTCCAAAAAATTGTTTGGTTTGAGATTTTTCTCAAAAAATTTCCAAAATCACTTTCTCTCTCTTACACGTCAATCAATCACTTTTTCTCTCCCTTCTCTCCTTCTCAATCACTTTTTCTCTCTCTTCTCTCCTTCTCAATCACTTTTTCTCTCACACACATCTACTCAATTACAACAAAATATCAAATCATTCCAAACTCCCAAACTCCAAAACTACTTTCAAAATATACAACCAAACAAACCAAAAAAATTTCTAAAACAACTCTCCCAAATTTTTTTCAAAAACAACTCTCCCAAAAACAAACCAAACAAGCCCTTAATCTTCCTAGAAACAGTTGGCTAAATAGTCATTAAGCTGAATCATATATTTTGTATAATTGTTATTATTTTGACAAGAAATGACAAAAATCCATCACAAAGGAGGGAATGAACTGAACTGTACAGATAGAGGGAACATGGGGATTCTTTCCTCTAATTGTCATTCCAAAACTTTATCTTGCCATTCTTTGGTCAAATGAACAATAGAATTTGTTCTGCTGCACTTGAGGAGCTTATATACATGATAGAATTTGTATAGTCAATTAAGCCAACTCTCTGGTTTGTCCCTGTGAATTTTCTGAGTAATGCTTGATCTTTGATTTTCTTTTTGTCCAGTCAAAGTTTGTATTTATCTGATCTAAAGAGTTGAATGCCTGGATGATTTGAATTCCAATTATCCTTGATGAATGATAGTGATTTGATTCCAATTGTTCAACTAAACTTGCACACACACAAGCGCAAAAGATTGCTCAACTGGGTCTGAATTTTATGTTTGGGGTAAGTTTTGAAGTGAGTAGATGGTTTGCACACCAGAGTGTGCTGTGAAAATCAACAATTTAGATGTAAATTTTTTTAAAAAAATTAAAAAAATTTGAAATAGTGTGATAGTTCACACCAAGAAAGGTGTGTGCTTTCTATAATAGAATAGATAATATAATTTTCCTGATGATTTGTTAAGATTCTGGTTGATGCAATTTTGATAAATTGGTCGGTTTGCGTTCACAATTTCAACGCTTGTTTTATATACTTGTACTACATATTAGGGAAACTTATGAGATGTTTGATTGAATTACTGCTAGGATGGGTAATTGATGCAGACTAGTTTTCTGGTTGCTGTGATACTTCCTAGTTCTTTGTTTGTGACTATGTCTATTTCATTTATAAGAATAGATTTATTTGGTCCTAAAGGCGAAGTATAGAGGTCGTGACGTAGAGTGATGGCTAGTGCTTTCCGCTCTGAGCATTGTGGTGCGAGTTTGAGTCGCATGAAGTGGCCTCTCTACACTGCTTTAAGCTAAATCAATGGCTTCTTTATATTCAAACTAAAAATGAAGAAGATATGGGGAAAATTCTCAAAATTGGGCCATTTTATTTTGGAAGTAGACTAATTTTAGTGAGAAGATGGCAGTTGTACATGCATTTGACTAAGAGTGAATTCTCTTTTGTGCACATTCCCATGAAATTCTATAATATTCCCCTAGAGCTTTGGACAAATGATAGGCTGAGTATGCTGAAGTTCATAGTAGGCTTATTTTTACAAAATTGCATTGATTTTTTATTATTTATTTATTTTTTTCAATTTGTGTTTATTTTGGTGAATCTGATTGTAGTTTATGTTCTAATGCAGGCATGTAGACCAGTGATGACTACAGCTTCTATGCTAAAACATGATTTTTGGATATATGTTAGTTTGTGGTCAATGTTAAAACATGATTTTTGGATTTAGATATGTTATTTTGTGGGTAATGGTGATTGGATATTAATTGAATGAGAAACTGAATTAATGCTTCATTTGTTATTTGAATGGGAGTTATTATTTTATCTGTTAGTTTTATTACAGGTATTTGAATTGGAGTTAATATTTTGTATGTTAGTTTTATTACAGGTATTTTTTTATTAATTGAATGAGAAACTAAATTCAATATTTTGTTACAGGTATTTTTTTTAATTTAATCAAATAAAATTAGCACAATCTCAAAAAAAAAAAAAAGAGATATGACGGCGTTTCTACAAACGCCTGCTAAACCCTCACTAGTAACGGTCATATTTTTTTAAACAGATACGACGACGTTTCAAAAACGTCGCTAAATATCGTTGGTGACGTTAGCGTGTGTATAGGGGGACATTTGGCAGCGTTTTTTAAAACGCCTCCTATACTAATATCACGACGTTTTTAAAACGTCGCAAAGCTACAGCGACGGCCGCAGCTTCTACGTTTGGTACTAAACGCCACAAAATCAATTAGCGACGTTTTTAATAGATATAGTGGCGTTTTTAAAACGCCACTAAAAGCCCGATTTCCAGTAGTGTTAAAAAGACAATTCTGGGCAAGTTTGAAAAGTATTTCTTTTAATCAAAAAGTCTAAGTCACTACTAAGAAATTAATTATTCATTCTATTTTTTTATATATCTTTTTAATAAAAAATAAAAAAAAAATCTAGTAGACATAATGGTTACATGGTTTGAAGCACCACGTGGCATGGTGGAGGGGAGGTAATTATTCATTAGTCGTGAAACACGTAACACTATTTATATGATCATCTAAATCAATCACTTGATAATAAATTTTAGAGTTGAGTTTACCTCATATTCATATTCTAATATGAGAGAACTTGAGGGGGTCGTGTGACCCACAACAAGTACTGTTTCAATGATCTGCACTGTTTATTTTATAGAGTCCTCAATGTATATCACTTATAAACAAATTATGTTGATTTGATAATCATAATATTTTCATTTTATTGTGCTTATCTATAAAAACTAGATGATCTATTTTAAATTATATATATATATATATTTTATAACTAGGTGTCCGGTCCTTTGGACCAAAAAACTCGAAAGACAAATTCCACGATCCACTTGTGGGTGTCCCAATTAAAGCCATGACTTTGTCTTGTATAGACATGACCCCAAGAGATTATTTGTACTTAGGAAGTGTTGAACCTGAGGCCTTAGTGAGAGCACACCCCCGCAGCACCAAGAGATTATTTGTACTTAGGAAGTGTTGAACCTGAGACCTTACAGAGAGCACAACCCCACAGCACCCAAGCCTTGACCACCAAGCCAACCCTTTGAGAGTGGAATTTGTTATCTATTTTTCGGAAACAAATGTGATAACATAAAAAAGTTACGATTATCGACTCAAATTAACTTTTGTTCATGGATAATATATATTAAGGTCCTACAACATGAAAAGTTTAGATTATTAAAATGAGACCTATGATTAGCCCTACGAACCTCTCAAGTTATCTCATGTTGAAATGTGAACATTAAATAAGCCAAATCCAAAATTTTATTAGTAAAATATGATAAATTATCTTTATTAGATAATTAAGAGACAATAATAATTTTACTTGGGACGTGTTATAATTTTTGACTTTTGTTAATGAGTGTCCTTAGGCCTCGTTTGTTTGGGGTTATAGGGAGGGGATTGAGATTGATAGTGTGATGAGACTCACTATATGGGGTGTTTGTTTTGAAAGATGGGAATGAGACTCCTAATTCCTTGGTATTAAGATAGGTCTTGGAAAGGGAATTGGGATGGAGAAGGTGGCGATGATATTAGAAAAATAGTCTCAAAGACTAGAAATTTTTTATTTTTTTATTTTTTACATGTTGGACATTTTTTTTTTGAACATTAATATTTAATTTTTTGTATTTTTTGTTAAGTAAAAATCATTGTTTTATTTGTTTTATTTTTTTCTGGAAATTTTTCATTTTTTTTAAAATTTTTTACATGTTGGGCATTTTTTTTTGAACATTAATGTTTAATGTTTTTTATTTGTTTTATTATTTTATATTTATTTTATATAAAAATAATTTAACAATCCCTACATTAACAACTATCATCAAAACAAACATAATTTTACTTAATCTCCTCACTATGAATTCCCCTCATTCTACCTCTGAAAACAAACGGGCCTTAAGGTGTTAAAAAATAAAATTGGCTGCACACAATACTTACACAATTTGAAAGAGAATTCAAGAAGAAAATGTAATTGTTGTATTTCACTCATATTATTATCATTGCATTCTTTTGCTCATCACATTTTCATTCTCATTCATATATTATATAAATTACATGGCTATATAACTCACACACTCACATTATAATCTACCAACTCTATTACTTTTTGTAACCGCTAACACATTAATATACTATTAATTAATAACTCTTAATACCATTTTGTCATTGGGCCTTGATTTAGACCCTCTTAAAACACTCACCCCCACAACCCCCTCATACACATGGAGGTTGGGAATTGGGTGAGAAGAAAAAAAAAAGAAAAAAAAAAAAGAAAAAGTTGACCAATCAAAACTAAAGGGGGTCAAGGGACACTGCAGGAAATTCAGCTTTTAGCGGCGTTTAAAAAACGCCGCTATAAGTGTTAAAAACGCCGTTAATTCTTTTTGTGGCGCTTAGCACCAAACATCGAAGATGCGGCCGTCGCTATAACATTGAGGCGCTTTAAAAACGTCGTTATATGGATACAGGCGGCGTTTTTTAAAACGCCGCTAAATGTGATACATAATGTTACACTGACGTCATGACAATTTTTAGCGACGTTTCAAAAACGTCATCATAGCCTTTTTTGGATTTTAAAAATATAATTGTTGACTGTATAGTGACATTTTCAAAAACGCCATTATATCTTTATTTTTTTAATTTATTTGTTTTAAATTGTGCTCATTCTATGTGGTTGAATCAAAAAGTACCTGTAATAAAATTGAAAAATAGTACTAATATGAATCAATAATTCCCGTTCCCATTCAAATGAACATTTGTCAAATACAACATTAATTCACTTTCCCATTCAATTTAATATACAATTACGATTAACTACAAAATAACATATCCATAAATCATGTTTTAACATTCGCCAAAAAATAATAGGAAAAACATTAAGACAAACCCCATGAGTTTTGATTTAATTTAATGTCTTGTCCTTGCGGCTAAATTCACTGAACCCAGTTGATGTAGCATAGAATCTGTCATCTTCATTGGTCCGGATGCCTGCATCAAAATATGGAAGCCAAATCAGGTGATAATTTGCTCCTAAAGGAACAGCTGGTTTTGCTTTCTTCTTTGTAAGAGGGTAAAGGTGAGTCCCAGCTCCACCTCCAAGTATAATTCCCACAACACTCTGTGAAGAATACAAAACCACTTAATCATTCCCTTCCTCAAATCAACTCATTATAAAGATTAAAGTTTCTAAATACCCATAAGCATAAAATTTCACCTTACAAGTTTAAAAAAGAAAGAGCAGAGCAACAAAACCCACATTTGAGACAAATGATTAAAAACTTACAGAAACTTACACCTAGAAGTTTTGCACCTCAATTGAGACAAATGATTAGAAACTTCAAAATGATCAACCTAGATGGGACTGCATTCACACACACACATACACACATATATCTTGGTGGACTTTCTTCCATTAGAAACCACTCTTCTAGGTATTCTTTCAAGATAAATCTATAAATAATTTTTTTTAATTAAAAAAAACCCATTTATTAACTAACAGAGGTAAATTCCATCCAATACCATTCATTAAATTGAACCCAAAATCAAACCCAGCAATCAATCCCATAATCATCTGCTTCAATTTTAGTTAGTGTTACATAAAGTAATGTTCTTCCCAAAAATATAAGGTGTATAATGCATGAAATAAAGCACGATACAAACAAGAAAGACCAAGAATTGTACCTTTTTTCCTCTATAGAGAAGAGTCCCACTGTGTTCAACAGGTCATATGTTCTTGGATAAGTATCAAATGGCTCACACCTGTGACAGATTTGAAGATCTTACTAAAAGAGCCAAAAGAGGATTAATGAAAAATCTCACACATTGCAGTGCCTTGTGTGATAAGAGAAAATGGTTCGATAACAAAAAAGCCGTTCTTGGACGATTTAATAACTATCTAGAGTTATGAACCACTATTTCATATTCCATAGCACAAGGCAGAGCATGATAAGCTTTAAAAACTTTTTGGGTATATGTTTTTTTGGTGGTCTTCAAATGAAAATACGTGAATTGGATGAAGAATAGAAAAGGGTTTGAGGGAGATATTTTTGTTAGGGGATGAGATCAGAGATAGATATATAAATATATGAAATAGTGACTTTGATATTGGCATGGTTCACTCAGATAAAAACAAATATGTATATATATATATTATATGCATGGCGGTGAAGTTTTGATTTGATTGAGCCGCGCCAATATCTGAGTTCTCTTTCATTACTACTTCCTTCTTCCTTTCTAACTCGATGAATAGATCAAATATCCCAAAGGTTTGTTTGTCTTCTACAATGAATTGATTGATCGTAGATTGTGTTTATGCACTTATTGCTAATATTTTGTTTTTTGCTTCACTTCGTTGAATATGATGATAGCTTTTGACACTCTGTTTGGATCGTAAGATATGATTGAGTTTTTTTTTTTTTTCTTTTCTTTTCTTTATTTGTATTTTAAGGGATAATTTTGGTTATTGTAAATATTTTACAACCGATCAACTTATTTTTTATCAAATCTCACCACTTTTGATGAGAAATAAAATAAATATTCAGTAAGAGAGTTCTCTTTCTTATAATTTCTCACCATTTCTCACTCAACTTATATACTTATGAGAAAACAGTTTTCTTTATTATCATTTCTCATCAATCCACCCCATCCAAACGGAGTGCAAAACATTGTTTTGCTTTTGTAAAGGGAATATCCTGCAATCTCTCTCTCTCAATTTTAAGGAAACAAGAAGAAAACCTGTTATAGAATCCAAATTGCTTAGAAAGAGAAGGTTTTGCCGTTGATTTATTTAGGTTATGATTGTTCTGTCTCTGAACAAAAACACATGAATTCCGTTAAATAGGAAGACAATGAATCATAAAAATACTCAATTATTAGAATTTTCATACAAAATTTACTACAAAAATAATGTGGTAGTAGAACCTTTAAAAATTTTGACCAAAATGATGTGCTTATGTTTCCAAATGAAAGGCCTGATACATCATTCTGAATAATATTTTTGTAAGTTTTTTCACATTTGTATTTACAATAATGGTAAGAACATTAATTACTATACCAACTAATAATATACCGATTAAGACACAAGATGTATATATAAGTTCTATCACTTACAATGAGTCCCACGTAAAATTGCGTCTACGCATGTGATTTTTATAAATATATTTTGTTCCAAAGCTTTGAAAAAAAAAGAAACAGTGATTGTTCTTCTTTTCTTTCTTTTCTTATCAAGTGTGCTATATTGAAAATAACAAACTTGATTTTATCATTAAGAGTTATATTTCCAACATTTGGTTATGCTAGTTGTCCTACATAAAAAAATTAAAAAAAAAGAAGTACAAAAAAAGAAAAAAAAAAGAAGAAGGTTATGCTAGTTATGATCAAGGAATAATGGTATGCATGTAATGACAAAATGGTGTATTAAGAGTTATTAATTGATAGAATATTAATGTGTTAGCGGTTACAAAAAGTAATAGAGTTGGTAGATTATAATGTGAGTGTGTGAGTTACATGTTAAGATCCTATATATAGCCATGTAATTCATGTAATATATGAATGAAAATGAGAATGAGAATGAGAATGTGATGAATAAAAGAATGCAATGATAATAATATGAGTGAAATACAATAATTACATTTTCTCTCAAATTCTCTTTCAAATTGTGTAAGTATTGTCTGCAGCCAATCTTATTTTTTAACACTCATTAACAAAAGTAAAAAACTATAACACGTACTAAGTAAAATTATTAGTCTCTTAATTATCTAATAAAGGTAATTTATCATATTTTACTAATAAAATTTTGGATTTGGCTTATTTAATGTTCACATTTCAACATAAGATAATTTGAGAGATCTGTAAAGCTCATCATGGGTTTCATTTCAATGATCCAAACTGTTTATGTTGTAGGACCTTAATATATATTATCCGTGAAAAAAAGTTAATTTGATTCAATAATCGTAACTTTTTATTTTATCACATTTGTTTTCGAAAAATAGATAACAAATTCCACTCTCAAAGGATTGGTTTGGTGGTCAAGGCTTCGGTGTTGTGGGGGTGTGCTCTCTCTAAGGTCTCATGTTCGAAATTTCCTAAGTGCAAATAATCTCTTGGGGTCATGGCTGTAATTGGGACACTCACAAGTGGATCGTGGAATTAGTCTTTCGAATTTTTTGGTCCAAAGGACCGGACGCCTAGTTATAAAATATATATATATATATTAAAGTAGATCATCTAGTTTTTATAAATAAGCACAATAAAATAAAAATGTTACGATTATCGGATTAACATAATTTGTTTATAGGTGATATATATTGAGGGCCTTATAAAATAAATGGTGCAGATCATCAAAACAATATTTGTTCTGGGTCACATGAGCCCTTCAAGTTTTCTCATGTTGAGATATGAATATGAGATAAACTCAACTCTAAAATTTATTATCAAGTGATTGATTTAGATGATCATATAAATAATGTTACGTGTTTCACGACTAATGAACAATTAGCCCCCGCATGCCACATGGTGCTCCAAACTATACCATTTTGTCTACTAGAAATTTTTTATTTTTTTATTAAAAAGATATATAAAAAAAAATAGAAGGAATAATTAATTTCTTAGGCCTTGTTTGGCAAGTGACTTTTTTAGTTAAAAAGTCAAAAAGTTACTAAAAAAATTAAAATGCTGACAACCTATACAAAAAAGTTAAAAATTCTCTTTTCTCTTTACTTTTTGCACTTCTTTTCCTAAAAAATTAAAAATTCATCTCAAATATACTAATTTTTTTACATCATATTTTAGTCAAAAAGTCAAAAAATTACTAAAAAAACCTATTCGCAAACGAGGTCTTAGTAATGACTAGGGGTGTGAGAAAAAGAGAAAAACTGAAAAAATCGGCCAAACCGGTTATATTTGGTCTGTTTTTTTAACAAGAATCGGTTTGTGCGATTTTTAAATTTGAATTTTTTTAGTTTTTGGTTTGGTATCGGTTTAAGCACTTTGTACACCGATCTAAACCGAAATCCGAGGAGTTTTGAAAAGAGTTTTGAATTATGTGTTTGGTTATGAATTTTGAAAAGTAATGATTATGTTTTGAATTGAGTTTTGAGAAATGAGTGTAGAATTATAATTTGAATACCCTAAACAAACACCATACTCAAAAATAAGTGTGTAACTAGATTTTGAAAACTCCACCAAACGGAACCCTATTTTCTCTTTACTTTTTGCACTTCTTTTCCTAAAAAATTAAAAATTCATCTCAAACATACTAATTTTGTTACATCATATTTTAGTCAAAAAGCCAAAAAATTACTAAAAAAACCTATTCGCAAACAAGGTCTTAGTAATGACTAGGGGTGTGAGAAAAACTGAAAAAATCGGCCAAACCAGTTATATTTGGTCTGTTTTTTTAACAAGAATCGGTTTGTGTGATTTTTAAATTTGAATTTTTTTAGTTTTTGGTTTGGTATCGGTTTAAGCACTTTGTACACCGATCTAAACCGAAACCCGACCGTTTCAACATATATTGTATTTATAATATATATATATATATAATAATATTAATAAGTATAATAAATTATTAACCTTAATTAATTAATCTTATCATCTTTATAACCTAAGTTTGTAAACTCTTATTATATATAATCGTAACTCTAACTCATTATTTTTAAACTTTTTTTTTTTGTTTTTATTTTTGTTAATTTAGGAATTGAAAAGTATGTATTAAATGGATGGATTAGATATGTTTGAAATAGTAGACAAATAACTAATTTTTAATATTTTTATATAGATTAATGATTATATTTAAAAGTGGCTCAAGTTTTTGAAAAATCATAAACTGATTAAACTGCACCAAACCAAACCGTTTCAATCAGTTCGGCTTGGTTCAGTTTGATGGAAGAAACGGTCTGTATCAGTGTTCAAAATAATAAAACCGACATTATTAATTCAGCGTAATTTTTTACCTAAATACTGACCATACCAAACTGATTACATCCCTACTTTTAATCTCAAACCTTAACCTTCATCGTTACAAAATTTTGTCCCAGCATTGCCGTTCCCTTTACTACCACCTCCCTAGCTCTTCAACTTTCACCCTTCCCCAATCATCTCCATCTTGTTTCCCTCTCTCTGTTCATCACACCCTTCTTTCTCGTTGGTCTCCTCCTCAGTTCCCTTTATTTTTCCATTCCTATCCCTTCTTAGTTGCCTGCCTTCTTTTCCTAATTTTTCTAGGATTTCAAGGTGGTGAGGCAACACCTAGGGTTTTAAAGGTGGAGGGGAGGGTGTTGCAAGAGTAAAGAAAGGGTGGAGAGGGTATGACAAGGGTGGGGGAGGCTGCTGGGTCACGGTCGTAGAGGCCAGGATTTTGTAGTGTGAGAGAAAAGGTGGGCACCTTCTGTCCTTAACAATAATTTATTTGGAAAACAAAATAGTAATTTAAAATAAAATATAAAAAAACTAAAAAGATATATGTAATGTGGTAATAGATGTAAGATAAATTGATAGGGAGAGAGAGAAAGTGAATAAATGAGATGTATTATGATTGATGTTAAGTGTGTCTTTATAATATGAAGATGACTCTCCTTTTATAGAGGGGAGAGTGTACAAAGGGGGCAAAGAGAGCCGAAAGAAAGCAGAAAGTGTACACTAAGAAAGCACTAAGAAAACAACATGATTAAAGCTTGGTAATTTACAGCTAACATACTATGCACTAATATATAATACATATAATATACTAACAATAGAAATTCTTTTGCAACACTTTTACTCACCAACTAATGGAGATGTTGCCCGATCATCTCATCTCATCTCATCATCTGCAAAGGGGATTTGGAGGGATCTCAGGATCTATTTGTTTAGCAGTATTATAACATATGATTGAAATTATATTCCATTATTTGATTGTTAGTTTTATTATCTGGATTATATTTTAATGAAACATTCTATCCAATAAAATTAGTAAATTTTTTGATTTTATAACTAATAATGAAAACAAATATATAATTAGAATTATATATTTCCATATCCATTGCAAAACAAACGTGAATAAGAAGAGCTTTTTTTCCCCACTAATCCCGCTAAATAATTAATCTTACACGAATCTCATAAATTATTAATTCTCTTATTATTAATTTTGCTAATCAAATGAGCCCTCAATTTTCAAATTTAACTGAGCTTTTGCTATTGGGCTAGGCCTTGGGCCGAGATGGACTTCAAAGAGCTCTTACTAGGCCCTGACCTAATGTAACCCAGGCCTAGGCTGGGCTCTTGCGAGCCCACATGTTTCAGGCAAATTTACATGCCAACAACTTCAGATGAGTCAAAGTCAAGACTTCTCCATCTTAAAAATAAAAATAAAAAAGTCAAGACTTTATACAACTTTTTTTTTGAAAGGGCTAATTACATTTACGATTTTTTTAAAAAAAAGGGCTAATCTCAATATTTCAATAAAAGAAAGCCTCCTCTTCCGCCAATTAGCACAATTGAAATGTAAAGAACTTAAATGACATAAAAGAGTGTACTTTAGTAATCAAAAGTATAATTAACCATGTTTTTTGCTAAGGAATTTTATTTTTATTTTTATTTTTTTTTTGGCTCAAAAATGAACACTGATAACATCGGTTATGCGAATTGCTTTAAAATATTTAATATTTTGAGAATGAAATTGCTAGGATTAGAATGTTGAGAACTAACATGGCACAATACAAATATTTTAAAATCCCAAAGTATAATTAATTCTGTTCGTACTCAAATTAAACTAACCAATGATGAATACACACGACAAGCTATTTTTAAGATGAGTGTTTGCCAACGCATAGGAAGCATGCAAGTATATTTAGAAGAAGCTTGATGGTTACAAATTCTCTACTAAAGACAATGACATGAAGAGGAATTAATTAACACCGGACACTTATCAATTAAGGTTGAGTACTGCCTACGGAACAGTTAAATATGATTACACATGCAACCATAGTGATTTCAAATTCAAATAAAATTTGAAGAGGGAATTTATGGAATACAAGCTAACTAAAGGAATTTCTCGATCAGAGAAATTTTTGGGTGTCAGTAGGATAGATGTTACACGGTACTTTTTTTTTTTAATAGTGATTGGATTTGACAACAAGATCTATTACAATTATGTTGGATGTTTGGAAGATAATAAAAGATATATGTATTTATAATTGATGAAAGGTACCACTTAACAGTCCTACATTGGACCCTCCCAACATACAAAAATGTCTCGATGGGAGACGGGGATTGTTATTTTGAAAGTTGAAAAGCTTACTTATAAATAGAAGATCAAACGATGAAGAAAGGACCAAATTCGATCAAACAAAACTTCATTTACTTCAATAGGAGTATCAATAGCAATAGAAGCATATACATAATGAGGAATTAGGAAGCACATTGTGGGTTTTCCCAAGAAAAAAATGATTTACAAAATAGAAAGTTGTTTTTGAAATTATGAACCAAGAATTATGAGTTTGATCCAGTGAGGAGTTGGCGTGCTCGGACTGTGATCTGCAAGCGAGCAAGTGCATGCATGCAATGTAAGGCTATACGAGCCTGTCTTCTCACGCACACCCCTCGTACCACTGCTTGTAGCTTCACCAGGCTCTTCAATCCCCGAAATGCCCTTCTTGCCTATCAATTTCCATATAATTCAAAAATTATAAGAAATATATTAAGCTTAGTAGCTAATAAACCAATAGAAATTAACATTATGTTTGTTTGGATGACAAATATTTCTTTTTTATATTTTTTAGTCAGTACAATAAAAATGAAAGTCAAAGAAAAATATTTTACATAATTAACAAAACAAAACAAATTTATTTAAGTGAAAAATATTTTCTATTTTTAAAATTATAATAAATTTTTTGAATTTGAATCATACCAATGCCACTGCACTCCCGAGTCATCACCGCCTCAACCACCACCACCCTCTCCTCCACAACCTCTGCCACCTCACCACTCCACTAAAACAATTATTAGTACTTTAGTATTAAGCTTCCATTTGGGATGTGAGTTAATTTTTTAACTTTTTTGCTATTTTAATCTAGGTTAAAAAATCTCATTTGAGATGAGTTTTTTATTTTTTTGACTTTTGTGAGAGAAAATATAAAATGATTATGGTTTAAATATGACATTTTGTTTTATTAATTTTTTAATTCATTTTGTCTTTTTGTGACTAAAATAGTAAAAAAAACTCATGCCAAACATAACCTAAGAAAACAATCCAACATAAGAAAATATTATTTATGAAACAACAAATATATATATATATATATATATTTGTAAAAAAGTTTTTCCATTAAAAAAAATTTATGGCGAAAGTGTAAGCGGGAAGTAGTGTTGATGGATAAATTAGTGAGAAGAATAGTACAAGATGACCCCTGAAAAATGCTTGGATCTTGGTGGCTGCAATGTCCTCTTTAGACAAGGCCACATCATTGCCAACTTCTGATTTGGTGTCTTCATTGTTATCTGCTACTGCTCTAGGAGTTCTAGTTTCTTCAGTGAATAAGCTTGTGCTGGTGTTGTTTGTGTGGAAGACAATGATGGTTTCTTGAGGAGACAACGATCCAAAAAGCTTTTTCCGAACAATCCCAAACCAATTCCGGGACTTTCCCATTCTTGGATGATCAGTTTGTGTTTCTCTCTCTGCGTGTTTGGCCTTGAGCTTGTCTTAGATTTTATGAGCTTTCCACTATGAAAACTTGGCTTAAGTTTGCTTGAAGGTTGGGAGATGTGCCCACCATTATGTCTGGTTAGATAGATAGAAATGTGAAGGTTGATATGATAACGTACGTGGTGGGATGAATTTCTTGGCCAATTGTGATTTTGAAGCATATGCATACCAACCAACCTTTGAACCTGGGACACCATGACCTAAGATCAAAACTGGTCTACCACTTTCACCTAACTATTTCTATTCTATTGGGTTACATATGCTAAAAAATAAAGAGTAATGTCACATTTATTATTTTTAATGTCACATTTATATTATTTTTAGTATATCATTTGACAAAAATATAAGTTGTAGGATCCGTTATATCAATAATGGGTTAACGCATAAGATGATACATTGAAGGTGGTATAAAATCATAAAAATAATTTTAAAAAAATACTTGAATTTTCAAATTAGATAGTATATATTTAAACTTCTTATTGTGACATTACACTATAAATAAATCTTAACTTTAAATTTTCTTAAAATTTTAAATCCTAAAAGTTTTTATTTGTTGTAAATTGTAATGGAAAATGGCCTAAGTACTGTTTTTATTTTTATTTTAAAAAAATATTATAAAAAAAAATGGTGGATTGACCCAAATGAATTTATGAGCAAATGAGATATATTCTAATAATCTCAGCCTGTTCTTCCTCTCATTCATGCTTACCACTAACTAATTTTTCTGTGGCCGGCTTCTCTCCAAATAATGAGACTTGTCTATGAGGAAAGTTGTGGGTCTACACATCAAAATAGTGAACAATTATTTAGTAATTCTAAAATTTTATGTGATATTGTTCATATGTTAATTTTATTCAGGTCTTCCATCAAAAATGATAATTTATTTTCAAACTATTTATTTCCTCATCAAATAAATCCACATGGATCAAAAATTTTATTAAATTTGTGTAAAAATTTAATGAAAAATTTGATTTGATACCATTTATTTTAATATTAAAATTAAAATTAAAATTTTCATCAAATTTGTTCACATCTTCCGTTGTCCAAGTACATATCGTCTGAATATAAACAAAAAAATTATCAAAGTTGTTATTGGATGGACACCCAACAGGATGTTCGGCTCAACAATAATAATTTAAATTCAATTAAAGATAAAAGTCTCCTTTCATTTGATATGAGTTTGATGAAACGATTAGAGGTTAAATAGTTATTATTTTTCATTAAATTTAAATTTAATAAAATATTAGATGCATATTAGGGTGGTCTTAGTGAAAATGGTAATATATATATATATATATATATGTAAATTGGAAATATGAAAAATAATTATCAATTAATAAAAAAAATTGGTGATAAATCTAGACAAGTAAGCATGTGGAATATGAAGAATTGAGGATGTTACCGTGAGCAACTCACAGCAACTTCCTATGGTGTTTCAGTGGAGGTTGTTCTTGAATTTATTTTTTTTTTGTTGTTGATAATTTGAATCATTTATATTGTATGATTCGTTGATTAGATCATCTATATAAAACATCAAATTGATTAGACATCTAAACTCTATAATAAGAGCATATTTGTTTTTTAAAAAATAAACGATTAATTTCATCTTTATAATTTTTTTAAAATAATTAGTATTGATCATGGGGTTACAGATTTTGGCATAGATAATATACTCAACTAACTTTACAATATGAACGATTCAAATTATCAAAAAAAAAACTCAAGAAAGGCCTTCATAGGAGGCTGTTGTGATTTGTTCACAACAGCATTTCCAAGTTTGGGATATCAAGGATAACGTCTAATTTTTTGAAGTTAAAAAGGATAATTTATTTATTTATTTATTTATTAGGTTAAAAAAACATTTGTAACCGTTATCCTTACACTTTTTTTATTTGTAATTTCTTTTTATTCTCAAACATTGCCGTCAATCATTATTGACCATCGCTGTTAATCGATCAAAAAGTTGTTAGTGGCCAACTACAACGGTAAATAAATTAATGACATGTGAATAAATAAGTAAAGATAAGATAGTTTTTTAAAAAGCAATGTTAGGTATCATGAAAAACTTTTCATGAAAATAATCATGAAAGTTTTGTGACTCTTGGATTACACTTAGAATAAAGCACCACACACTAATCAAGGTAATCCAAAAATTATAACTCTTTCATGAATATTTTCATAAAAAAAATTTCACGATCCTTAACTTTTTTCTTTTTTAAGTTATTTTTGTAGGTATAGCTCAAAAAGAATAATTTCGATCATTTGTAATAGATGGATTGTAATGCACCAAAATCACATTGTTTGGTGTACCAAAAAAAAAATAGGAAGGCAAGCTCCAATACCTCCCCGTTCCAACCAACCCACTATTTCCTTTTCTTCTTTCTTTTTTCTTTTTCTTCTTTTCCATTCTCATCTTCAATGGCAAAAAAGAGGAAGAATAAGAAGAAGAAAGAAGAGAATGGAGATCTATACTTGATTGATTCTGTTTGCGATGGCTCGAGCGCTAAGAATCAAGACATTCGATTCGGCTCCCAAACCTCTGCTATTTACTTTTTCTCTGTAAACAATGTTTCTCTCTCTAAAAAAAAGAATAAGTATGTTTGGTTTGAGTTTTTTAAATTCAATTTTTTGAAAATTTTTGGATTTTTTTGTTTTTAGTGAATATTTTTAAAATTTTAAGTAATTTTTTTTTTTACTTTTTTAGATGTACCTTACTTAGATATATTTAAATAGTAAAATATTTATGAAAAAATATTTTTAAAAATTAATAAATATACAAAAATATGAAAAATATACTGAATTTCATACGTTTTTTTATATTTTTTGGTATTTAGTGTATTTTTTAAAAAAAATTCCCAAATATTATACTTTTTAAGAGTATTTATGTTAGGTTTGTCTAAAAATTTTAAAAAAAATTACTTAAAATATTAAAAAATTTATTAAAAATATTAAAATATAAAAAAATAAAAAGGTAGAATTTTCTACCAACTATCTTATGAAAATCAGAACGAAAGAAGTTGAAGGTGGGTGACAAAGAGGGTTGGAAAATGGTTTCAAAACTAATTATAGGTAGGCAAACAGGCGGGGAAGTTGCTAGATCCTCTACTTTTCCCTTTGTTGTTATTTTTTGAAGATTTTTATTATATATAAAATTCTACCAGAATTATATAATAATACCATTATTATAAATAAATACATATTAATAGTTTTTTATTTTGAAGTAAATGGTTCACAATGAGTCATATCATTATATGTAAAAAAATTATTTTATATAAATTATTTTTGTGTGGTGGATTTTCCGACCACACTGCCCGCTTAGTAACCAGCTGGAGAGCACTGGCAGAATAGATGGCACCTGACGGACCTGCAACAGAAATATAAGAATCCCGCGGTGGTTTCGACCACCCGGGGGCACTCCGACGATCAAGTCAGTATATCTCTTAAAGATAAATCAAGTACTAAACTCACAAGCTTGAGTATCAAAAGCATACTTAGACCCATGGGGGTGCCTCTCTTTTATAGCCAATACAATCCTAGTCCCAAAAGGAGCCTGGCCTAATGGACTTAGGATTACTGCTAATCTGGGACTCCCAGTGGGATTAGGATAAACTCTCTAAGAGTCTTATCTTTACCCAAACTGAAGTCTTCTCCCAATCTAGGACTCTTGTCCATATCCAAGTTGAGTTCCCTCTTTTATTTTAGGACTCTTGTCCCTTATCCGCTTACTGGTTTCCGATATCTTCGGAGATAACTCCGGCCTTGCCGAGATCACCTCCGGCATCACGACCAGGACACGTGACCCTTGGCGTGACACGTCGGCGTCACCTTGCCACGTGTTGGTACTCAGAAAATATATCCTCACAATTTTTATTTTTTTATGACACCAAAATGACATTGTTTTGGTGCACTACAGATGGTTCAAGAGTTTAAGACTATTGCCTAAACGGTTTCAAAATTAGACCTTTGCCTCTAATGTCCTAAAAAACAATTACAATTAGCTACATTGAATACAATTTTCACTTATTTGTAATTAATTCTCTCAATTTCTATATTTATATACTATTTTTATAATAAGAAAAATGTAAAAAATAAAATCCAATTTGAATTTTTTGTTGGTTAACTTTTATTTTCTTTAAACAAAAATTTTTTTTATTTCATGTTTGAAAAATTAGCCTAACGTCCTTTTTTCATTTTTAATAATGACAGAGGCCCATAATATTATTTTATGACGTATCAAGTTTCTCGACCCCGACACCCATCTTTTCAAATCAAACTGTCTCTCCCTCTTTTCCTCTCTCTTTGCTTTTCTCTCTCTAACAAACTCCATCTCTGTCGCCGAAGTTCATTATCATTGTCGTTTCTCCAATTCTCTCTCATTCGTCAAGCGAAGCTCAAAGCATTCTTATCCATGGACGATTTCACCGAATCACGAAGATATTGTCACCTCCGCCAACAGAAACTCTCTCTCAAAAGCCCTACTGGAGCTGTTATTACCGTTGCATCTGTTGGTCCCTTGTCCTTCTATAAATACACACATGCCCTAGAATATATATATATATATATAAGCTCAATCTTCATCTATCACTGTCCAAGTAGCTCAACAGTTCGTTGGCATCAACATTGTCATGCACTACAGCCCCACCATTGTACAGTTCGTTAGATTCGCTTCCAACAAGACCACTATAGCGCTGTCTCTCATTATTGAAAAATTGGTTTTATATAGCTTTTTGGGCTAACTTTAAGCCCAAATTGAGTGGGCCCCGAACGTCTTTTGGGCAGGTCCGAAGAGGTGAAGTGTTCCTTGCCGCGTGGCAAGTCATACGGTGAAGACGGTTCGTCAAAACCATTTATGAGTGAATGGGAACATGACGTCGTTTTCGGGTTCGTGGAATGGACATTTAAAGTTTAATGTGGGTTTCCTTGTGAGGTTTGTCCACATTGAAACTTTAAGAGAGTTTTGTTGAATTTAAAAGCTCTAACCTACAACACTTGGGTTGGGCCCCAAGGGGCACCCCAAGTTTGTTAGAAGGGAGAAGTTATGGACAAATGAACCTTAGTCCAAACCACGCCGGCTGTGCCGTACCAGGGTTCGTTCTAATATTAATTTTTTAGAGAAAATTTATTTGAATTTTTCCTGAAATTTCTTGCGGGAAAAATTAAATTTTGAATTTCAATTCAAAATTGTTGTCCAAACAATTGTGTCTCTTCTTGTATTCTACAATAGGTTAATACAATCCAAACATCTTTCATTCCACAACAGGTTAATACAGTCCAAACAGAGCACCCGGACAGATTTAATTTCGAAACTGTCCAGGCAGTTTTAGAACAGGTATATAACTGCTGCAGTTACCAGCAGTTAATCTGTTGAATCTGTACAGATCTGTTTAATTTCAAACAGCATCTGTTCAAAATCTGTTTCACACCTGTTCACCACTTTTGCACCTGTTCGACAGGATCTTTTTTGCCTATAAATACCACTATTTCAGCAGTCTTTTGGTATCCGAAAATATCAGTCTGAAAATTCCTTTTGCTGTCTAGATTTTCTTTGTGCATTTTTCTTCATTCTAGTCTTTAAATAAATATTCAGAAGAGTTAGACACAGGTTTGGTTCGCCAACAATTTGTTTTGGAGTTTACTACAAATTAATTAAGATCATTGTATCCTGAGAGATAGACGCCACTCAACCGTAAGCACCATAACGGGGCGAATCTGTCTTAAGGACAGAGTGTCACACACTCGACTTGGTCTTTGAATTTTTAATTCAGTTCAATAAATAAATTCGGTACGTTATTTATTTATTTTGTTTGATTTTGTTTCCATTTATTTTATTTACACAGAAGATTGTTCCAACAATCTTAAGACAGATCTCAATTTATTCTGTTTACAGAATTTTTTCGTTTTTTATTTTCTCTTTCTTCTTTAAAAAATTATTTTCTGTCGATTTACAAAATAATATTCTAGTTGGAAAAAAAATAGTGATTATATGCTATTTGACTAAGTAGTAATATATGTCTATTTTCTTTGACAACTAGTAGTACGATACTGGTGTCATTAACTTTCAGAATATATTTTTGTAGAATTTTTTCAAAAATTAATTTTGGGTTTGTAGAATTATTTTCTGAGTTTTCATTACTTAAATTGTTTTAGTATTTTAATTATTGAAGTGTTACAAAAATTAATTTTCTGTGTGGAATTAATTTGGTTAAATAAAATTTTATTTTATTTCCAAATTAATTGAAAAATAAAAGTTATTTTCTTATTTCTTTTATTTTACAGAATTTAATTTTTGTGTGGAATTAATTTGGTTGAATAAAATTTTATTTTATTTCCAAATTAATTGAAAAATAAAAGTTATTTTCTTATTTCTTTTTTTTACGAAGTTTAATTTCTTGTGTGGAATTAATTTGGTTGAATAAAATTTTATTTTATTTCCAAATTAATTGGACAATAAAAGTTACATTCTTGTTTATTTTATTTTTACAGAATTTAATTCTGTGAATTTGTTTTAATTTTCTCTGTAGTGTAAATTCTAATTATAATTTTGTTTATAAATTAGAATTGATGGCTACTAAAACTAATGCCCAAACAAGTACTATGTGGTAGCTGCAATGGACTAATCCCCTCTCATGTGGTGATAGTACCAATAAATCATGGGGAGAAGCCAGAGAAGTTCTCAGGAACTGACTTTAAAAAGATGGCAACAGAAAATGTTGTTCTACTCTTATAACTCTGAACCTGGCTCGTTTCCTCCGTGAAGATGCTCCTATCCTGAAAGAGGATGAAACCGACCGCAAGTGGTTGCTGCGGTTGATGCCTGGAAACATGCCGATTTCCTTTGCCGGAATTATATCTTGAACGGACTTGACAACACATTATACAACGTCTACAGTCAATAAGACAACAAAAGAACTTTGGAAATCGTTGGAGAAAAACTACAAAACGGAAGATGCCGGCTCAAAGAAATTTGTGGTTGGCAGATTCCTGGATTTTGTAATGGTTGATTCAAAAACTGTGATCAGCCAAGCTCAAGATTTTCAACTCATTATGCATGACATTCACGCAGAAGCATGTCTCTCAGTGAATCCTTCCAAGTTGCAGCCTTATTGAAAAATTACCAAAAGGCTGGAAGGAATTCAAGAACTACCTCAAACACAAGCGCAAAGAAATTTCTATAGAAGAATTAATTGTGCATTTGTGGAGTGAGAAGGACAACCGCAATTCTGAAAAGCGGGCTGGTAAGCTTCCTATGGAGTCTAAGGCAAATGGTGGGAACATGCTTCAAAAACCAAGAAACGAAAGTCTTCTGGAGAAAGTTCATCACAAGGCTCTAAAGGGGAAATAAAAAAGTACAAGTTTAAGGCAAATGTTATATCTGTGACAAAGAGGGACATCAGGGTCAAAGATTGCCGTAGCAAAGGCAAAAACAAAAAAGAAACAAGCAAGAAGCCTGCTCAAGCCCATACAACCGAAGTGGACAATATTTCCAATGGTGTCGATGACATCAATCTTTCTGCAGTTGTTTCCGAGGCAAATCTTGTCAGAAATCCTAAAGAATGGTGGGTGAACACTGGGGCTACTCGCCATATTTGTGCCGATAAAAAGATGTTCACATCTTATTCTACAGTGGACAATGGTGAACAACTCTTTATAGGCAACTCCTCAACTTCCAAAGTTGAAGGACAAGGAAAGATTGTACTTAAGATGACATCTGGAAAGGAACTTACTCTCAACAATGTGCTGCATGTACCGGACATTCGTAAGAATCTTGTTTCCGGATCTCTGTTGAGTAAGAATGGGTTTAGGCTAGTATTTGAGAGTAATAAATTTGTACTACTAAGAATGGAATAATGTAGGAAAAGGTTACATGTCTGATGGCCTTTTTAAGTTAAATGTAATGACCGTTGTAGCCTCAGTTATTAATAATAATACATCTTCTTTCTTACTTGTTTGAGTCTTCAAATTTGTGGCATGGTAGACTAGGACCGTTAATTATGGATCTTTGCGTAGATTAATTAATATGGAATGTTTGCCTAAATTTGACATTGATTCAAATCATAAATGTGAAATTTGCGTTGAGGCAAAATTATCTAAAACTCCTTTTCATTCAATTGAAAAAGTACGGAACCACTTGAATTAATTCATAGTGACATTTGTGATTTTAAATCAATTCAAATTAAAGGTGGAAAAAAATATTTTTATCACTTTATAGATGACTATATTAGATATAGTTATGTTTATTTAATTCGAACCAAGGATGAAAACTTTGGAAACTTTCATTCAATATAAGAATGAAGTTGAAAATCAACTTGTAAGAAAATCAAGAAACTTAGAAAGTGATAGAGGTGGTGAATATGAATCACCTTTTGTGAATTTTGTTAAAGAACATGGAGAATAATTCATCAAACCACCGCTCTTTACTCACCTCAGCAAAATGGAATTGCTGAAAGGAAAACTAGACTTTAAAAAGAAATGATGAATGCCATGTTAATCAGTTCTGGATTACCTCAGACTGTGTGGGGGAAGCAATACTTTCTGCTAATATATACTTAATAATACCCGAAAGAAAGTGAATGAAACACCTTATGAATATGGCATGAAAGAGTACCATCCTACAAATACTTAAAAGTGTGGGGGTGTTTGGCCTAAATGGCTATTCCTAGTCCTAAAAAGACTAAGATAGGTCCTAAGACCATTGATTGCATTTTCATTGTGTATGCTAAGAATAGTAGTGCATATCGGTTTTGATTCATAATCATAACATATCGAAATGCATGTAAATACTATTATTGAGTCTCGGAATGCATCATTCTTTGAACATGTATTTCAAATAAGACTGGACAAGGACTAGTAGTAATAAAAGATCTTATGATGCTATTACTAGTCAGGATCAAGAACATGATCAAGATCAAGGGCAAGAGTTAGATCAAAATGAGGAAGAGGAACCTAGGCATAGTAAACGTGCTAGAACCTCAAAATTTTTGGTCCAGATTTCCTAACATTTTTGTTAGAAATTGAGCCTTTAACTTTAAAAGAGGTTATGTCCAGTCCTGAAACTCCTTTAAAAAAGATGTCAACAGTGAAGTTGAATCCATCTTGCAAAATCACACATGGGAATTAGTGGATTTGCACCAGGTTGTAAACCTCTTGGGTACAAATGGATTTTCAAAAGAAAATGAAGCAGATGGATCAATTGACAATGTACAAGGCAAGACTTGTGGTCAAAGGTTTTAGACAAAAAGAAGGTCTTGATTACTTTGACACATACTCACCGATTACTAGAATAACATCCATTAGAATACTAATTGCCATTGCATCTCTATACAATCTAGAGAATTCATCAAATGAATGTGAAAACCGCTTTCTTAAATGGTGAGTTAAATGAAGAAATTTCAATGGAACAGCCAGAAGTTTTTCTGTTCTGGAAAAGAAAAGAAAGTGTGTAAATTGGTTAAATCATTATATAGTTTAAAACAAGCGCCAAAGCAATGGCATGAGAAATTTGACAAGGCAATGATGTCAAATGGGATTAAAAATTAATGAGTGTGACAAATGTGTTTATATTAAAAATACAGACAAAGGTTATGTCATTGTAATGTCTTTATGTAGATGATATGCCTCATCATAGTAGTAATAATGACATGATTAAAACTACCAAGAAAATGTTGAATAAACATTTTGACATGGGCATTGCTGATGTAATTCTTTGATATGAAAATTACTAAAACATCAGAAGAAATATACTTTGTCACCAATTTCATTACATTGAGAAAATTACTTGACAAATTCAGCAAAGATAATGATTCATCTTGCTAGAACTCCTATAGATGTTAATTTGTATCTTTCTAAGAATTGTACAGGAAAGTATTTCTCGATTAGAGTATGCCCAAATTAATTGTTAAAGGGCCTTTAAAAGCCACTTTGGGGGGATGGGAAACTGGGGGGCCCACTCGCCCCAAGGGGGATATTTTTGCGAAAAAAAATCCCCTCCCCTGGTTTCCTTTTTTTTTTTTTTTTTTTTTTTTT
>NW_021026415.1:414979-470604 GCF_004153795.1 Camellia sinensis | reverse complement strand
TAATTTCCAAATAGATCGTTAAGGTTTAGTGGTTTCTTGAATGAACTTCTATTTTTAAATTTATGCAACTTCCATGTGGTAGACTTCATAATCTTCGGTTAACTCATCTTGTAATTTGCTCAAAAATTTCAACAAGTGTTAACATTCCTTGCTCCTTAATTATCATTCCTTCTTCCACTGTATTTGATTGTGTGGGTGATTTTCCGACCACACTGCCCGCTTAGTAACCAGCTGGAGAGCACTGGCAGAATAGATGGCACCTGACTGACCTGTAACAGAAATATAAGAATCCCGCGGTGGTTTCGACCACCCGGGGCACTCCGACGATCAAGTCAGTATATCTCTCAAAGATAAATCAAGTATTAAACTCACAAGCTTGAGTATCAAAAGCATACCTTAGACCCATGGGGGTGCCTCTCTTTTATAGCCAATACAATCCTAGTCCCAATAGGAGCCTGGCCCTAATGGACTTAGGATTACTGCTAACCTGGGACTCTCAGTGGGATTAGGATAAACTCTCTAAGAGTCTTATCTTTACCCAAACTGAAGTCTTCTCCCAATCTAGGACTCTTGTCCATATCCAAGTTGAGTTCCCTCTTTATTCTTGTCCCTTATCCGCTTATCTCGGTTTCCGATATCTTCGGAGATAACCTCGGCCTTGCCGAGATCACCTCGGCATCACGACCAGGACACGTGGCACCTTGGCTGACACGTCGGCGTCACCTTGCCACGTGTTGGTACTCAGAAAATATATCCTCACAATTTTTATTTTTTTATGACACCAAAATGACATTGTTTTGGTGCACTACAGATGGTTCAAGAGTTTAAGACTATTGCCTAAACGGTTTCAAAATTAGACCTTTGCCTCTAATGTCCTAAAAACAATTACAATTAGCTACATTGAATACAATTTTCACTTATTTGTAATTAATTCTCTCAATTTCTTATATTTATATACTATTTTTTATAATAAGAAAAATGTAAAAAAATAAAATCCAATTTGAATTTTTTGTTGGTTAACTTTTATTTTCTTTAAACAATAAATTTTTTTATTTCATGTTTGAAAAAATTAGCCTAACGTCCTTTTTTCATTTTTAATAATGACAGAGGCCCATAATATTATTTTATGACGTATCAAGTTTCTCGACCCCCGACACCCATCTTTTCAAATCAAACTGTCTCTCCCTCTTTTCCTCTCTCTTTGCTTTTCTCTCTCTAACAAACTCCATCTCTGTCGCCGAAGTTCATTATCATTGTCGTTTTCTCCAATTCTCTCTCATTCGTCAAGCGAAGCTCAAAGCATTCTTATCCATGGACGATTTCACCGAATCACGAAGATATTGTCACCTCCGCCAACAGAAACTCTCTCTCAAAAAGCCCTACTGGAGCTGTTATTACCGTTGCATCTGTTGGTCCCTTGTCCTTCTATAAATACACACATGCCCTAGAATATATATATATATATATAAGCTCAATTCTTCATCTATCACTGTCCAAGTAGCTCAACAGTTCGTTGGCATCAACATTGTCATGCACTACAGCCCCACCATTGTACAGTTCGTTAGATTCGCTTCCAACAAGACCACTATAGCGCTGTCTCTCATTATTGGAAAAATTGGTTTTTTATATAGCTTATTTTGGGCTAACTTTAAGCCCAAAATTGAGTGGGCCCCGAACGTCTTTTGGGACAGGTCCGAAGAGGTGAAGTGTTCCTTGCCGCGTGGCAAGTCATACGGTGAAGACGGTTCGTCAAAACCATTTATGAGTGAATGGGAACATGACGTCGTTTTCGGGTTCGTGGAATGGACATTTAAAGTTTTAATGTGGGTTTCCTTGTGAGGTTTGTCCCACATTGAAACTTTAAGAGAGTTTTGTTGAATTTAAAAGCTCTAACCTACAACACTTGGGTTGGGCCCCAAGGGGCACCCCAAGTTTGTAGAAGGGAGAAGTTATGGACAAAATGAACCTTAGTCCAAACCACGCCGTGTGCCGTACCAGGGTTCGTTCTAATATTAATTTTTTAGAGAAAATTTATTTGAATTTTTCCTGAAATTTCTTGCGGGAAAAATTAAATTTTGAATTTCAATTCAAAATTGTTGTCCAAACAATTGTGTCTCTTCTTGTATTCTACAATAGGTTAATACAATCCAAACATCTTTCATTCCACAACAGGTTAATACAGTCCAAACAGAGCACCCGGACAGATTTAATTTCGAAACTGTCCAGGCAGTTTTAGAACAGGTATATAACTGCTGCAGTTACCAGCAGTTAATCTGTTGAATCTGTTACAGATCTGTTTAATTTCAAACAGCATCTGTTCAAAATCTGTTTCACACCTGTTCACCACTTTTGCACCTGTTCGAACAGGATCTTTTTTGCCTATAAATACCTACTATTTCAGCAGTCTTTTGGTATCCGAAAATATCAGTCTGAAAATTCCTTTTGCTGTCTAGATTTTTCTTTGTGCATTTTTCTTCATTCTAGTCTTAAAATAAATATTCAGAGAGTTAGATCACAGGTTTGGTTCGCCAAACAATTTGTTTTGGAGTGTTACTACAAATTAATTAAGATCATTGTATCCTGAGAGATAGACGCCACTCAACCGTAAGCACCATAACGGGGCGAATCTGTCTTAAGGACAGAGTGTCACACACTCGACTTGGTCTTTGAATTTTTAATTCAGTTCAATAAATAAATTCAGTACGTTATTTATTTATTTTGTTTGATTTTGTTTCCATTTATTTTATTTACACAGAAGATTGTTCCAACAATCTTAAGACAGATCTCAATTTATTCTGTTTACAGAATTTTTTCGTTTGTTTTATTTTCTCTTTCTTCTTTTAAAAAAATTATTTTCTGTCGATTTACAAAATAATATTCTAGTTGGAAAAATAAATAGTGATTATATGCTATTTGACATATAGTAGTAATATACTGTCTATTTTCTTTGACAACTAGTAGTACGATACTGGTGTCATTAACATTTCAGAATATATTTTTGTAGAATTTTTCCAAAAATTAATTTTGGGTTTTAGAAATTATTTTCTGAGTTTTCATTACTTAAAATTCTGTTTTAGTATTTTAATTATTGAAGTGTTACAAAAATTAATTTTCTGTGTGGAATTAATTTGGTTAAATAAAATTTTATTTTATTTCCAAATTAATTGAAAAATAAAAGTTATTTTCTTATTTCTTTTATTTTACAGAATTTAATTTCTTGTGTGGAATTAATTTGGTTGAATAAAATTTTATTTTATTTCCAAATTAATTGGACAATAAAAGTTACATTCTTGTTTATTTTATTTTTACAGAATTTAATTCTGTGAATTTGGTTTTAATTTTCTCTGTAGTGTAAATTCTAATTATAATTTTGTTTATAAATTAGAATTGATGGCTACTAAAACTAATGCCCAAACAAGTACTACTGTGGTAGCTGCAATTGGACTAATCCCCTCTCATGTGGTGATAGTACCAATAAATCATGGGGAGAAGCCAGAGAAGTTCTCAGGAACTGACTTTAAAAGATGGCAACAGAAAATGTTGTTCTATCTTATAACTCTGAACCTGGCTCGTTTCCTCCGTGAAGATGCTCCTATCCTGAAAGAGGATGAAACCGACCGGCAAGTGGTTGCTGCGGTTGATGCCTGGAAACATGCCGATTTCCTTTGCCGGAATTATATCTTGAACGGACTTGACAACACATTATACAACGTCTACAGTCCAATCAAGACAACAAAAGAACTTTGGAAATCGTTGGAGAAAAACTACAAAACGGAAGATGCCGGCTCAAAGAAATTTGTGGTTGGCAGATTCCTGGATTTTGTAATGGTTGATTCAAAAACTGTGATCAGCCAAGCTCAAGATTTTCAACTCATTATGCATGACATTCACGCAGAAGGCATGTCTCTCAGTGAATCCTTCCAAGTTGCAGCCTTATTGAAAAATTACCAAAAGGCTGGAAGGAATTCAAGAACTACCTCAAACACAAGCGCAAAGAAATTTCTATAGAAGAATTAATTGTGCATTTGTGGATTGAGAAGGACAACCGCAATTCTGAAAAGCGGGCTGGTAAGCTTCCTATGGAGTCTAAGGCAAATATGGTGGAACATGCTTCAAAAACCAAGAAACGAAAGTCTTCTGGAGAAAGTTCATCACAAGGCTCTAAAGGGGGGGAAAATAAAAAGTACAAGTTTAATGGCAAATGTTATATCTGTGACAAAGAGGGACATCAGGTCAAAGATTGCCGTAGCAAAGGCAAAAACAAAAGAAGAACAAGCAAGAAGCCTGCTCAAGCCCATACAACCGAAGTGGACAATATTTCCAATGGTGTCGATGACATCAATCTTTCTGCAGTTGTTTCCGAGGCAAATCTTGTCAGAAATCCTAAAGAATGGTGGGTGGACACTGGTGCTACTCGCCATATTTGTGCCGATAAAAAGATGTTCACATCTTATTCTACAGTGGACAATGGTGAACAACTCTTTATAGGCAACTCCTCAACTTCCAAAGTTGAAGGACAAGGAAAGATTGTACTTAAGATGACATCTGGAAAGGAACTTACTCTCAACAATGTGCTGCATGTACCGGACATTCGTAAGAATCTTGTTTCCGGATCTCTGTTGAGTAAGAATGGGTTTAGGCTAGTATTTGAGAGTAATAAATTTGTACTTACTAAGAATGGGATATATGTAGGAAAAGGTTACATGTCTGATGGCCTTTTTAAGTTAAATGTAATGACCGTTGTAGCCTCAGTTATTAATAATAATACATCTTCTTCTTACTTGTTTGAGTCTTCAAATTTGTGGCATGGTAGACTAGGACATGTTAATTATGGATCTTTGCGTAGATTAATTAATATGGAATGTTTGCCTAAATTTGACATTGATTCAAATCATAAATGTGAAATTTGCGTTGAGGCAAAATTATCTAAAACTCCTTTTCATTCAATTGAAAGAAGTACGGAACCACTTGAATTAATTCATAGTGACATTTGTGATTTTAAATCAATTCAAATTAAAGGTGGAAAAAAATATTTTATCACTTTTATAGATGACTATATTAGATATAGTTATGTTTATTTAATTCGAACCAAGGATGAAACTTTGGAAACTTTCATTCAATATAAGAATGAAGTTGAAAATCAACTTGGTAAGAAAATCAAGAAACTTAGAAGTGATAGAGGTGGTGAATATGAATCACCTTTTGGTGAATTTTGTAAAGAACATGGAATAATTCATCAAACCACCGCTCTTTACTCACCTCAGCAAAATGGAATTGCTGAAAGGAAAACTAGGACTTTAAAAGAAATGATGAATGCCATGTTAATCAGTTCTGGATTACCTCAGAACTTGTGGGGGGAAGCAATACTTTCTGCTAATTATATACTTAATATGATACCCCGAAAGAAAGTGAATGAAACACCTTATGAATTATGGCATGAAAGAGTACCATCCTACAAATACTTAAAAGTGTGGGGGTGTTTGGCTAAAGTGGCTATTCCTAGTCCTAAAAAGACTAAGATAGGTCCTAAGACCATTGATTGCATTTTCATTGGTTATGCTAAGAATAGTAGTGCATATCGGTTTTGATTCATAAATCATAACATATCGAAATGCATGTAAATACTATTATTGAGTCTCGGAATGCATCATTCTTTGAACATGTATTTCCAAATAAGACTGGACAAGGGACTAGTAGTAATAAAAGATCTTATGATGCTATTACTAGTCAGGATCAAGAACATGATCAAGATCAAGGGCAAGAGTTAGATCAAAATGAGGAAGAGGAACCTAGGCATAGTAAACGTGCTAGAACCTCAAAATATTTTGGTCCAGATTTCCTAACATTTTTGTTAGAAATTGAGCCTTTAACTTTTAAAGAGGTTATGTCCAGTCCTGAAACTCCTTTATGGAAAAAAGATGTCAACAGTGAAGTTGAATCCATCTTGCAAAATCACACATGGGAATTAGTGGATTTGCCACCAGGTTGTAAACCTCTTGGGTACAAATGGATTTTCAAAAGGAAAATGAAAGCAGATGGATCAATTGACAAGTACAAGGCAAGACTTGTGGTCAAAGGTTTTAGACAAAAAGAAGGTCTTGATTACTTTGACACATACTCACCGATTACTAGAATAACATCCATTAGAATACTAATTGCCATTGCATCTCTATACAATCTAGAAATTCATCAAATGAATGTGAAAACCGCTTTCTTAAATGGTGAGTTAAATGAAGAAATTTACATGGAACAGCCAGAAGGTTTTTCTGTTCTGGGAAAAGAAAAGAAAGTGTGTAAATTGGTTAAATCATTATATAGTTTAAAACAAGCGCCAAAGCAATGGCATGAGAAATTTGACAAGGCAATGATGTCAAATGGATTAAAAATTAATGAGTGTGACAAATGTGTTTATATTAAAAATACAGACAAAGGTTATGTCATTGTATGTCTTTATGTAGATGATATGCTCATCATAGGTAGTAATAATGACATGATTAAAACTACCAAGAAAATGTTGAATAAACATTTTGACATGGGCATTGCTGATGTAATTCTTGATATGAAAATTACTAAAACATCAGAAGAATATACTTTGTCACAATTTCATTACATTGAGAAAATACTTGACAAATTCAGCAAAGATAATGATCATCTTGCTAGAACTCCTATAGATGTTAATTTGTATCTTTCTAAGAATGTACAGGAAAGTATTTCTCGATTAGAGTATGCCCAAATTATTGGTAGCTTAATGCACTTGATGAACTGCACTCGCCCAGATATGCGAGTAATCTAGGAGTAGAACACTGGAAAGCAATTATAAGGGTTCTAAGATATTTCCGATTTACTCGTAACATTGGGCTTAATTATACTAGATATCTAGCAGTACTAGAAGGATACTGTGATGCAAATTGGATATCAGATACTAGAGACTCGAAGTCCACCAGTGGGTATGTCTTTACTCTTGGTGGGGTGGCTGTATCTTGGAAATCTTCCAAACAGACTTGCATTGCTAGGTCTACTATGGAATCTGAATTCATAGCTTTAGACAAAGCTGGGGAAGATGCAGAATGGCTTCACCACTTCCTTGAAGATATTTCAATACGGCCAAAATCGGTGCCTGCTATATGCATACATTGTGATAGTCAATCAGCTATAGGTAGAGCACAGAGTCATATGTATAACGGTAAGTCACGACACATTCGTCGTCGACATAACACCGTGAGACAACTACTCTTTAATGGAATTGTTTTCATAGAATATGTTAAGTCTAAAGACAATATAGCGGATCCACTAACCAAAGGGTTAGCAAGAGAGTTAGTTGAGAATTCATCGAGGAGAATGAGACTTAAGCCTATTAAATAAGAGTTACCACAACGGCAACCCAACCTAGTTGACTGGAGATCCCAAGATCTAGGTTCAAGGGGACAACCGAGTTGTGAATGACTCAGAAAGATCATTGGGGAGTCTAACTCCTACCCAATTTTTGATGAAATAGTGATGTCTGCAGCGTTTGAGGTTAAGTAAAATTTTAATGATTCTTATATCTAGGTAAACCTAGTGGAGTATGGCAGGATACTCTTCATAAGAATCACCTATGTGAGTGTGAACTGGGCCGGTTCTATAAGATTTGTGAAGGGCTACAAGTCTTTAGAGCACTCATGAAAGACCAGGTTGTTCAAGGCCAAAATGAATACAATAGTGAGAACTAAACTGTATCTGGGGATATACTGTGTGAGTTCTATTGTCTTGGTTTACACAAACGGCTGAACAGTTCAAGACATCATGTTCACTGGTTAGCTAGTAAATCCGATAGTATCTCACAAGGGAAGGTTCAAATCCAAAAGCTACCTATCCTTTACAGAATATTTCCAATTTATGTACTCTCTGTAATTAGATCATGTTGTTGCATGTTCTCTCCGTCAAATTCCATTCATGTGGGGGATTGTTGGAAAAATTGGTTGTTATATGGCTTATTTTGGGCCAACTTTAAGCCCAAAATTGAGTGGGCCCTGAACGTCTTTTGGGCGGGTCCGAAGAGGTGAAGTGTTCCTTGCTGTGTGGCAAGTCATACGGTGAAGACGGTTCATCAAAACCATTTATAAGTGAATGGGAACATGACGTCATTTTCGGGTTCGTGGAATGGACATTTAAAGTTTTAATGTGGGTTTCCTTGTGAGGCTTGTCCCACATTGAAACTTTAAGATAGTTTTGTTGAGTTTATAAGCTCTAACCTACAACACTTGGGTTGGGCCCCAAGGGGCACCCCAAGTTTGTAGAAGTGAGGAGTTATGGACAAAGTAAACCTTAGCCCAAACCACCACACGCGCGCGCGCGTGCCGCCGCCGCCGGTCCGGCAGAGCCGTGTCGCGCGCGGGTGTGGGTGGTGGTGGTGGGTCAGTTCTAATATTAATTTTTTAGAGAAAATTTATTTGAATTTGTCACGACCCAAACCCGCCCCTATGGGTTCAGCACCGTAACTGGCCAGTAATCTATGATTACCGAAGGCCTGCTTAACAGTAAAGACAGTAATATAGAGTGCAGGGGCTGGCGGAAGCCAAAATAGTAATAAAAGATGTCCAATGAGCTGTGACAGTCTGTATGCAAAAAGATTTTTCATAACGTATTCACATTCGGAACAAAAGCAGTATGTACATACATCATATACAAGCATTCAGGTTAGGGACCAAATCCCTACCATAACAGTACAGTACAAGTCTATACAGTATTACAAAACAAAGACAGAAGGGTGAACTGAGACACCCCAAAACGAGCCTAAGCTTGAACACACTTGGAACCTCGCAGTGAGGCACGTTAGTTGGCTTGACAAAAAGAGAGTTTAAACCAACGCTCCTAGCTCCGATCTGGTGCCTGGACACCTACATATATATAGAAACAGTGAGCTAAAGCCCAGTGAATAACATATGCGTAAAGAGGTTAGGAATGAATGTCCTTTCAGTATTTAAAACAGTCATTTGAACAGTATATCAGTTATTCAATCATAGCAGTCATAAGTGGTACATCAAATAGCAAAACAGTGCAGTAGGTCTTAACAGACCGAACAGTCAGTTGATGGCCATCATATCAGCAAACAGTAGTGGTTCCAAACATGGGAACCGACAGATATCTCTGTGACAATAGCAGTACAGTACAGTAACAGTAAATTGCTAAGGATGCCACGAATACAGTTCGCAAATAGGACAAGCATTCATTTAGTAAGAAATATCATTTCAGAAAGTAGTACAGCTGATCATTCAGAAAATATTCATGATTGAATATATCTTTACAACATTGTTACTCACAGAGCACTGGGCTATAAGCAGCTAATGAGCGTCCTCGGATGCCAACCCTACACAGTTACAGAATGAACACACACTGAGTTACACACTTGGGTTTGAAAACTTAACCCCTAACTTGACTTGGTGTGGTTCTACATCAATATCCTTCTTAAGATGCCTTAAACATGCCCTAGGAATGCCTAGGATGGAAAGAGGATACAAAGATGCACTTTAAAACACTTTTCAAAATTTGCTAAAACAGGGGTCCACGCTCAAGCGCGGCTTTCTACGCTCAAGCGGACATGCAAACAAAGGATCCCCGCTCGAGCGTGACCTTGCTCGCTCGAGCAGATTGCAAACATAGACAAAAGTACTGGATGCATGCAATTCACGCTCGATGGGCGCTCGACCTCCGCTCGAGCGTGAGACACAAGTCCTCACTCGAGCGTGCATTCTCTCGCTCGAGCGACCTGTAAACATATGAAAAGTAGTGGATACACGCATTTCACGCTCGAGCATTCATTTTCCTGCTCAAGCGAACTGCATGAACCCAGAGTTTACGCTCGAGCGTGAAGTCTTACGCTCGAGCGTAGGTCCAAATTCTGGAATTTCCAGATTGAACCTCCAAGCTCAAAATCAACTTTTAAAGCATCAAATCCTATCCTTTGGACTAATTTTCTGGAAAACACTTTAAAACTCATAATACAACATGTTTCATAGATCAATTTGTAAAATCAAAGCCCAAAGGTAGTTTATTTAAACACAAATTCAATAATAACTTCATGAACATGAAGAACAATGCAAATTCAACACATACATGGGTTCCTAGGAACTCCAATGTTCTAAAACAAGATCAAATGCAAGATTTAACTTCAAAACATAGTGAGTTCATGGATCAAGACCCAAAATATGAACATGCAAGTAGAAATTCTCATGAAACAACTTCAAAACTCACCAATGTGTATGCATGCATGATTCAAGCTTCAATTCAACAATTAAAAACCAATTCTAGACTTAGATCACTAATGGCTTATGGACCACGCAAGATACAACTAGAATTCAAGTTCAAGAAGATGATTCTCCTACCTTGGGTCTTCAATTTCAAATCTAGAAGCTCAATTATGCAATCTACTCTTCAATTCTTCTAGTTCCCCAAGTAAATCTATGTGAACTCAATTTCTTCCAACTCTCTAGCCCTCTCTCACATTTTTGGTCTCTAGAGGAAATGAAGATGATGCATGTGATATGAAACTAGGCTCTAAACAATGTGTAACAAAGTGGCCCACTAAAATGGTAGTTTGGTAATTAACCTTAGTTCAATAATTTAACATTATTTAATCTAATTTAATCACTCCAAATCACATTTCAATTAAATATATCATAAAATCACATAAATTCTAATTAACATGAAACACTAATCGATTTCAGATTCGGCCGCCGAAAAGGCCTTCTATTTGCAATTTGAAATCAAAACATGAACAGATCAATTAACAGTCAAACAGATAGAAATGCATTTAAACTAATACACTAACTCAATCAGTTCAGAATTTCAGTCAAATTAGTTACTTATCATGTTCAGTCACAGTTTAACAGTAATCAGTGGTGAGGGTTGTCACAGAATTTTTCCTAAAATTTCTTGCGGGAAAAATTAAATTTTGAATTTGAATTCAAAATTGTTGTCCAAACAATTGTGTCTCTTCTTTTATTCCACAACAGGTTAATATAGTCCAAACAGAGCACCCGAACAGATTTAATTTCGAAACTGTCTAGGCAGTTTTAGAACAGGTATATAACTGCTGCAGTTACCAGCAGTTAATCTATTGAATCTGTTGCAAATCTGTTTAATTTCAAACAATATCTGTTCAAAATCTATTTCACACCTGTTCACCACTTTTGCACCTGTTCGGACAGGAGCTTTTTTGCCTATAAATACCTACTATTTCAGCAGTCTTTTGGTATCCGAAAATATTAGTCTGAAAATTCCTTTTGCTGTCCAGATTTTCCTTTGTGCATTTTTCTTCATTCTAATTTTAAAATAAATATTCAGAAAGTTAGATCATAGGTTTGGTTCGCCGAACAATTTGTTTTAGAGTGCTACTACAAATTGTTTAAGATCATTGTATCCTGGGAGATAGACGCCACTCAACTGTAAGCACCATAGCGGGGCAAATCTGTCTTAAGGACAGAGTGTCACACACTCGACTTGGTCTTTGAATTTTTAATTCAGTTCAATAAATAAATTTGGTACGTTATTTATTTATTTTGTTTGATTTTGTTTCCATTTATTTTATTTACACAGAAGATTGTTTCAACACTCATCACATCGGGCCTCAACACTGTAGGGTCTATTGTCAACATGTGTTTTGTGGATAGGTATGGAAGAATGAGGCAGATGATTATATGTTCGGTATTATTTCTTGCTTTTTGGTATTGTCCGGTGTCTTTTACCAAGCTTCTGTCAACGCTTTGAAGATCAACAAAGATGAATCCATCGCTTTTGGAAACTCTACCTATGCAAGCTATCTAACTGCTCCGAATGCGGGGTCTTGGAATTGCATGACTTAGTTGAATTGGAATATGGATTCTGTTCAAATGGTGTTAACCCAATAAGTTTTTTTTTTTTTACCCAGTAAATTTGCAAACCAGAGAAATTTGTGCAAACCAAATAAATTTCAATTTGGAGACCACTACTGAGATTATTGTGGTGGTAGAAGCATATCATTTGTGCAAGCGAGGCTCAAAGCATATCATTCATGAAGATTGTCAACTAATAACCTTTGTTTTTTTTTTTTTTTGCAATTGTTATGATACCCTTCAGGCCCACCAAGAGATTTGGCCTAAACAAAGAGAGGTTTGAAAGCTTAGCATTTCTGAATCTGGCAGAGTGTAGTTTGTTTCATTTGGTCATTTATTAGTAAGTTTTCTTTTATTATTATATTTTTAATCTTAATCTTTTTTTCTTGTCTGTGTGATTTTTCCCTTTTATTTGGATTCAGATGTTACAGTTAAGTAATTAGTTTAATGTGCTATTATGGGACAGTGATAAAGCTTTGGTCCAGTGGTAGTAGTGGTGGTGCTCCATGGTGGAGTTACTGGAGTGTTGGCATTACAAATATAATTGGCCCAGCTATGGGGATTGAAGCTTTAAAGTACATCGGTTACCCTGCCCAAGTAATTTCAATTTGTTTCCATAGTTAACACTTTCTATGCAACTCTTTTTATCTATTTGTTGAAAGTTTAGCCTTTCGCCATTGTCAATATCACTTGGGGAAATTTTATGATTTTGATACAATTTTTATAGTTGACACTTTCTATGCAACTCTTTTTATCTATTTGTTGAAAGTGTAGCCCTTCGCCATTGTCAATATCACTTGTGGAAATTTTATGATTTTGATACAATTTTTATACCCAATGATACCAAAATCTCACAAGTGAACCAATAAGCCAACCTCTCTACAATGTAAACAATCAAGGATAATACCCATTTTCAAACCATAGTTAACCTATCAGGCCAATGAGGGGCCATTGCTTGCTCTGCAATGGTGAAAGTTTAGGTTGTCAAGTGTGAGGACATGGGTTGAATAGGAGTTTGGTTGCTTTGAATCTCAATAATGATCTGGTCAGGCTTGTGCTCAGTCCTTGGCACCCACTATTTCTTTAATTTAACCAACACTGGGTGATAGGCTTTAGTTGATTGAAAGGTAAATTGTCTACCCTATTTCTTTAATGCTCTGTTCGATCAGGCTCGAAAGATTCATCTATCAGCTTCCGAATCTGGCATTGATCAGGTATATATGAATGTATTGATGTAAATATTAGAGTATGAATCTCTGATTAGAGTGCTTGATATATATTGCTATGGAATCTCTTAATATAGTTAACCCATGAACCAAACAAAATATAAAGAAAATGAAAATTTCAGTGATATGAAAACTAACCTGATTGGTTTTACCTTTCTTGCCCGTTCATTTGTAACATTCTGCATAAAAACATTTAGTTATATGTCACAGGCTAAATTTATAGCACAGTTTAACCAGCCTTTGAGCGAAAGTTTTTTACCTTTAGCTGCCCCAAACCGGATGAGACATTAACAATTCTTGCAGAACTAGAGAGCTGAAAAAGTGGAATGAGAGCTTGAGATAGCTGTTTAGGTCCGTAGTAATTTGTTCGTAGACACCCTTCTGCTGTTTCATAGGTTTGTTTTATAACCTTTTTCGCCATTTCAACTTTGTTTTATAACCTTTTTCGCCATTTCAACCATCTCACCTACAATATATATCATTTTTAGAAGATTAAAATCCTTGATGTATGCAATAAGCATACATTTTTTTTGTTGAAACCCAGTATCTGGTAAAAGACTTACCTCTCCAGACTTAAGCTTTAAACTAGTGAAAGACTCCGCATCCATTATGACTCCGCTGACCCCTGCGTTGTTCACCTGCCAAGAATTTACATCCATACATGTTAGTGAACAATTACCCATTAGATAGCTATAGATAAAATTAGTTTCAATAATTTAGTTTGTTTCCAATCTTACCATTATGTTGAGCTTTCCGAATTTATTTTTGATGTAATCTGCTAAAGATAACATTCAAAGGCCCAATTCCGGGTTCTTCTCGCAATTCTTCGTCTGCTTCGACTTCAAATTCTTCTATCCAAGTCCAATCTGGTAATTTCATTAATTACCCACTTTCATACTTGTATTTTTGAACTTGATCATGATACCAATTTGCCTATATATATGTTTGTTTTGTGATAGACTGTTAAAAAATAGCAAAAGTTCAAATTTTTCCTCTTCAATTGCTAGCTAAATAGCTTAACAAAGTTGGTCAGAATCGTTATTTTTTTCTTGCCTTCAAACTGTTTGATAAAATGTCTCTTAGGAATTACTCAGTGTAAAACACCCTTTTGGACTTGTCCCCTATTTGGGATGGAGGACAAAGTCAAAGTTAAATAATTCTAATAATACAATTGATTACTAAGCAAAGCACATAACCACATACTTGGATTTTCCTAAATAGGCAATAAATAATATCAATATTGAACCCTTTCTTTTTGGTCCTTGACAGAAAATGATGAGTTTAATCTCCATATAGTAATAAGGAATCTGAAAAAGACTTGTTAATGAAATTGACTAACTAGTCAAATGAAGTTTATAAAATTCAGTAAAGTACATGGAGGTCAAAAGATTAAAAGTAATAATGAGTTTATCATGAAAGATAGAAGAAAGCAATATATAAAACAAAAAGAAAAGCTGTGTTTTTTCTTCTATGCAAGTCAATAATTCATAGAAGGTGGAAGGTGTACTAGTTCTTTTCAAGCGGCCATCATCATTGAAGCACTTGGAATAGTTTGCAAGAGGGTTTATTGCTTCAGTCTCACTGCTATGTCCTTTTGGTTAGGATTCTACTTGCAAGTAGTTCCTGATACCATGCCTTTAGTATTGCTAGTATATGTCTTATTATTTAAGTAATATTTGTTATTTGCATTCAAACTTGTTATGCTATTATATATCTACAGTGCCTAAAAGGAACAGATGTTATTTGTATGTTGTTTTAAAAACTTGATGTAGTGATTCTTGCAATATTAGTGGAGCTAATGATCCTAGTGGTTTGATCATGTAGATACAGTTGCTGTCGAATATAATGAGTGGAAAGATTATCTTACAGTTCTCCCATTTGTGGTAACTGTTGTAGCATCTGTGTCTTTGATTTCTATAACTTCTAAGTTGATCCATGCAACTTCAGGATCCTCAGCCCACACGTGTGATCCGACTATGATGTTTACAGTAGTTCCCTGGATCATTGAAGAATCACAAAAAAGGTAATGTGACCATTGTTTTACAGAGAATAGATTGATCGAGTTAGTTGAAAATGAAGAAGATGAACCATGAAAGCTTACCATGATTGTGATTCTTCAATGTGATCATCTAATGCAAAATGGCAATGCAGAGAAGCCAATGGATTTTTGTTGTCTAGAGAGAGAATGGCAGTGCTAGTAAGGAATGATGGAGTGAAGATTTGCCGGAAATAAAAATTAGACAGAATGTTGAAAAGAAGAGGAAATTCCAGTGGTGGCAACTCAAAAGAAAAAAAGGCAGAGATGCTGACTTGGCACCTTTTTTTTTTGCTCATTCGACACAGGATGCTAACTTGCCACCAAAAGAAGCATGCCAGTTGTGTGTAGGCAACCCAAAGAATTCATGTGCAGTTGACGCAAGGGATAGTTTTTATGTTAATGCTTATTGTTGCAGCCATCTGATGAGTGGACCTTTTGCTTTGCCAATGTTGAAGGCCTTTGGGTTCCTAATTATGGTTGTGCATTGCTAATGCCAAGCAGTGGGGATTACTAGTTGTCATTGGAGTGGTTATAAAATTATGAAAGTATCTTATTACTTAAATAATTTGACATTAAGTCATTCCTTTTTGGATGGTTGGAAGTTAAATGGATGTAAATTTTGAAATGATTGATAATATATGTATTGTTTTGTTTATATACATGGTATAGGTTGCACAGAATACATACAGGTTATGGACAAATTAAAAAAAATAATAATATCATGTTTTTGGCCACTAAATAATTGGTAGCCAAAAAGGCAGTAAATATTTTTAGTGACTAAATAGTTAGTGGCTAAAAAAAATAAAATGAATAAAAAAACTTTTGGTGACTAAAATTTTAGTAGCCAAATAAAAATAGACTTTTGGCGACTAAATGTTTTAGTCGCTGAAAATGCGACATAAATTTTTTTTGAAAGCTTTTGGCAACTAAAAGATTGGTCGCTAATTTAGCCTATCAAAGACTAAAGTTTTTTTGTCGCCAATACCTTTACTTTTGGCGACTGCTTGTTTAGTCGCCAATTTAGGACTTTCGGCGACTAAAATTTTTTTAGTCGCCGATACCTTCACCGACCGTCTTTCTGTGACCAAGTTGGCAACCAAACTATTTAGTCGGGAAAACCTTTTGGCGACTAAAAATATGACTTTTGGTGACAAAAAAATTAGTCGCCAAAAGTGCAATTTCTTATAGTGTGCTAGCTGATGGATTTGGATTTATTTCTCAAATCTGACTCAATAGTTTAATTATTGTGGAGTTAAATGATGTGCATAAGAATAACAATTGATAAGACCACTTGTTTAGCCTAGAGTTAAAAACACACTAATTAAAGTATAAAAATTAGAAGCCTAACAAACAGTTATATGGTGAACTAAAGTAGTTGACTATGGAACAAAACATTTAGTGTACAAAGTTGACCCAATTCTTTGTGTTTGTGTGTGTGGAAAATGTGAAATTGGTGGATCTGAAAGTTGAGGCCAAAATCTAGTGAATCGAAAATTAGTTCCCTGTTTTTATCTCATGTTGATTTATTCTGTTAATGTTTCTTAGTTCACAAAGGTTCAATTATTACATTTGACTTGAATTTAACAGCCAATATTCTTGTTGAGAAACAACTACAAATCAATATGGCATAAAAGTCACTGTTGTTCGTCAAATGGAACTCATTCTGAGTCTCAATTTGATAATTTGAATCATTTACTTTTTAGAGTACACTGAGTAAATTATACTTGAAAAAAATCAAATTGATTGGATATCAAAAATATTTTTATCAAATCACATTTGTATCTTAAAAAAAATTACGGGTAAGTATGATTTTAAATATAAAACTTAATTCAAATATTATTTTATGAAAAGGCTAATGATATCCAATCAACTTAATTTTTTTAGGTACATACTACTCAATGTACTCTAGAAATGAATGATTTAAATCACCAAAATAAGATCTGAAATAAGCCAAATTGAATGCGTAATAGTTACTGCTGTGCACAAGATACAATCACCACCCTTCATAAGCATGGGAGTAGAGGACTACCGAACAATATAAGTTAAATGTGTTAATGTGAACACTTATTATGTCCTAAGTTAAATAATACTATTTATTTAAGTGTAGTAAAGAACAACAACCAAAATCTTTAAAAATATCTCAATCAATTCTCTTTCATGCCACATTTGAAACAAAGGTGTTCTAGCAATTAATCAATGACAATATTTTTTTCACTGATTAAATTTTTATTGAGGTTTGGTTAACAATTATGATTAATGAGGGCTTATACATAATAATATTTGTGTGAAATGAAAAATGAATTGTTAATTCACACTCTATTCCTTGTTATTCAAAAAAACCTTATCATATATGGTTGTGGGACAATGGTTACCTAGCTTTGTCATCTCCTCTGCAAATGAATTTTGGTGGTATAACAACTAAGATTATAAATTAAAAAAATGTCATCTGTTGAACTCTTATTATATCTCATTATTCGCGGAAGTAAAAAAAGAACAAACAAATATAAAGACGGTCCCAAAAGCTCTATAACATTTGACACCTAAAAGCTTGGTAACCTAAGGAATCAAGTCTCATTAACGCCTTGTAAATTCTTGTATCTTTACATTTAACTTGTGTTACAAGAGCAGCTTTCTCAAAACTAAACAAAAACAACACTTACCCTTCTTTTACTTACATACCAATTCAATATTCATCTTCAAAATTAGATCCAACCAATAGAGGAAAAGGTGGGAGGAAAAAATGATAAGACAAATAGGAAAATGATGGTTTATTAAATTAAAACAAGAGAAGAAATAATGCAAATAGAGTGACTTAAATCCAAGACTTCGCCAACATAGACTCTAATATTATGTTAGATGACTACTTACTTAAAATATTTAAATTGTTAGAAAATGAGAAAAACAATACATATCAAGCTATCTACCACTTAAAGCTGAAATTATATTGAAATTGTATGACAATGGGTTACATGAAATGCACAATCATGAGGACCACAACTTTCATGGAATAAAAGTTAGACAAAGGAAACAAGACATCACAACAACAAAATCCTCCAACAATCAAGTTTAGCCATTTGTGTGTATGTGAGATAGATAGATAGAGAGAGAGGGGGAGAGAGTAAACAGTTGATATTGTTGGAACAACCTTCTGCGTAAATTAAATAATGAAACAAATCAAACTAAATAAATAAATTACTTGCCGAATTTATTTTATCAAATCAAATAAAAATTTAAAAGATCAAGTCGAGTGTGTGACACTTTGTTCTTAAGATAGATTTGCCCGCTACAGTGTTTATTGAAAAATGGCGTCTATCTCCCAAGATACAATGATTTTCACAAATTATAATAGCATTCCAAACAATTTGTACGGCGAACAAAAACCTTATGTTCTATACTCTCTTTAAAATTTCCCTAAAATAATATGATGAATATATTATGCATGAGAGCAAAACTAGAAGGAAAGTAATGAATTTTTAGATCTTCCAAATCTGCTGGAATTCCATGGTATTTATAGGGCCAAAGGTGACTATTCAAAAATTCTAAACAGGTATGCAAACTGTCAAACAGGTACAATTATGAAACTGAACAGATAGTTTCGAATTTTAAACAAATCTGTTAACTGCAGTAGATAAAAAATTGCTGGGCAATTTTCCCGAACTGTTTGAAAAGTTTGAACATGTTGAGATTGGACCAGTGAAGGTTTGTTTGGACTGAAAAATTTTGGCGCAAAATTACATTAATTTCGTTCTGAAATGCAAATAAATTTTGTCCAAAAAATTAATGTTAGAACCTACTCAACCCACACCCGCGCCAGGCACGGCCGGCCGATCGGACGGACTACAACGGCGGCGGCGGCGCGCTCACGCGTGTATGGTGGTTTGGGCTAAGGTTCACTTTGTTCATAACTTCTCCCTTCTACAAACTTGGGGTGTCCCTTAGGGTCCAACCCAAGTTAGTACACCAAGAGCTTATATACTCACAAAAGCTCTCTTAAAGTTTCAATGTGGGACAACCCATTTCAAGGAAACCCATATTTACTTCTTTAATTATCCATTTCTACGAACCCGAAAATGACGTTAACTTCCCATTCACTCATAAATGGTTTTGATGAACTGTCTTCACCCTGTGACTTGCCACGCGACAAGGAACGCATCACCTCTTTGGACCCACCTCAAAAGACGTGTGGATCCCACTCAAAATTAGGCTCAAAGTTGGCCCAAAATAAGCCTATAAAAATCAAATTTCCAACAATCCCCCAAATAAATGGAATTTGACGGAAAGAAAATGCAGCAACATGATCTAATTACAGAGAGTACATATATTAGAAATATTCTGCAAAGGATAGGTAGCTTTTGGCTTTGAACCTTCCCTTGTGAGACACTATCGAATTTACTAGCTAACCAGTGAACATAATGTCTTGAATTGTTCAGCCGTTTGTGTAAACCAAGACAATAGAACTCACACAGTATATTACTAGACATAGTTTAGTTCTCACTATTGTGTTCATTTTGGCCCCAAACAATCTGGTCTTTCATGAGTGCTCCAAAAACTTGTAGCCCTTCACAAATCTCATAGAACCGGCCTAGTTCACACTCATATAGGTGATTCTTATGAAGAGTATCTTGCCATACTCCATTAGGTATTCTTAGATATAAGAATCATTAAAAGTATTACTTAACCTAAACCACTGCAGACATCACTATTTCATCATAGAAATGAGTAGGAGTTTGACTCCCCAGTGATCCTTTTGAGTCATACACAACTTGATTGTCCCCTTGAATCTAGATCTTGGGATCTCCAGTCAACTAGGTTGGGTTGCCGTTCTGGTAACTCTTATTTAATAGGCTTAAGTCCTATTCCCCTCGATGAATTCTCAACTAGCTCTCTTGCTAACCCTTTGGTTAGTGGATCCGTTATGTTGTCTTTAGACTTCATATATTCAATGAAAATAATTCCGTAGAGAGTAGTTGTCTCACGGTGTTATGTCGATGACGAATATGTCGTGACTTACTATTATACATATGACTCTGTGCTTTACTTATTGCCAATTAACTATCACAATGTATGCATATAGCAGGCATTGGTTTTGGCCACATTAGAGTATCTTTAAGAAAGTGGCGAAGCCATTCTGCTTCTTCCCCAACTTTATCTAAAGCTATGAATTTTGATTCCATAGCAGACCTAACAATGCAAGTCTGTTTGGAAGATTTCCAAGATACAGCCGCACCACCAAGAGTAAAGACATACCCACTAGTGGACTTTGAGTCTCTAGTATCCGATATCCAATTTGCATCATAGTATCCTTCAAGTACTGTTGAATATCTAGTATAATTAAGCCTAATATTACGAGTAAATTGGAGATATCTTAGAACCCTTATAATTGCTTTCCAATGTTCTACTCCTGGATTACTCGTATATCTACTTAATTTACTTACTTTATAAGCTATATCCGAGCGAGTGGATATACGAGTAACCTTCTAATGTTTTGGTAATTTTCATACCAAGAATTACATTAGCAATCCTCATGTATTTCATGTCAAAATGTTTATTCAACATTTTCTTGGTAGTTTTGATCATGTCATTATTACTACCTATGATGAGCATATCATCCACATAAAGATATACTATAAGATAGCCTTTTGTTTGTGTTTTTAATATAAACAGTTTTGTCACATTCATTAATTTTGAATCCATTTGACATCATTGCTTTGTCAAATTTTTCATGCCATTGCTTTGGTGCTTGTTTTAAACCATATAATGATTTAACCAATTTACGCACTTTCTTTTCTTTTCCTGGAATAGAAAATCCTTCTGGTTGTTCCATGTAAATTTCTTCATCTAACTCACCATTTAAGAAAGCGGTTTTCACATCCATTTGATGAATTTCAAGATTATATAACGATGCAATAGCAATTAGAATTCTAATGGATGTTATTCTACTAACCAGTGAGTATGTATCAAAGTAATCAAGACCTTCTTTTTGTCTAAAACCTTTCATCACAAGTCTTGCCTTGTATTTGTCAATTGATCCATCCGCTTTCATTTTTCTTTTGAAAATTCACTTATACCCAAGAGGTTTACAACCTAGTGGCAAATCCACCAATTCCCAAGTGTGATTTTGCAGGATAGATTTAACTTCGTTGTTTACAGCTTATTTCCATAAAGGAGACTCAGGACTGGACATAGCTTCATTAAAAGTTAAAGGCTCATTTTCTAAAAAAAATGTTAGGAAATCTGGACCAAAAGATTTTGAGGTTCTAGCACGTTTACTACGCCTAGGTTCCTCTTCCTCATTTTGATCTATCTCTTGCTCTTGTTCTTGATCATGTTCTTGATCATGACTAGTAATAGCATCATAAGATCTTTTTTTAGTACTAGTCTCTTTTCCAGTTTTATTTGGAAACGCATGTTCAAAGAAAGATGCATTCCAAGACTCAATAATAGTATTTATATGCATTTCAGAATGTTCTGACTTATAAATCAAAAATCGATATGTACTACTATTCATGGCATAACCAATGAAAATGCAATCATTAGTTTTAGGACCTATCTTAGTCTTTTTAGGACTAGGGATAGTCACTTTAACCAAACACCCCCACACTTTTAAGTATTTGTAGGATGGTACTCTTCCATGCCACATTTCATAAGGTTTTTGATTCACTTTCTTTCGAAGTACTTTATTAAGTATATAATTAGCAGAAAGTATTGCTTCTCCTCACAAGTTCTGAGGTAATCCAAAACTTACTAACATGACATTCATCATTTCTTTTAAAATCCTATTTTTCCTTTCAATAATTCCATTTTACTGAGGTGCGTAAAGAGCGATGGTTTGATAAATTATTCCATGATCTTTATAAAATTCACCAAAAGGTGATTCATATTCCCCACCTCTATCACTTCTAAGTTTTTTAATTTTCTTACCAAGTTGATTTTCAACTTCATTCTTGTATTGAATGAAAGTTTCCAAAGCTTCATCCTTGGTTCGAATTAAATAAACATAACTATATCTAGTATAGTCATCTATAAAAGTGATAAAATATTTTTTCCCACCTTTAGTTTGAATTGATTTAAAATCACAAATGTCACTATGAATTAATTCAAGTGGTTCCGTACTTCTTTCTATTGAATGAAAATGAGTTTTGGATAATTTTGCCTCAACGCAAATTTCACATTTATGATTTGAATCAATGTCAAATTTAGGTAAATATTCCATATTAATTAATCTATGCAAAGATCCATAATTAACATGTCCAAGTCTACTATGCCATAAATTTGAAGACTCAAACAAGAAAAAGATGTATTATTAATAATAACAGAGTATACAACAGTCATTACATTTATTTTGAAAAGGCCATTAGACATGTAACATTTTCCTACATACATCCTGTTTTTGGTAAGTACAAACTTGTCACTTTCAAAAACTAGCCTAAACCTATTTTTACTCAACAAAGATCCGGAAACAAGGTTTTTGCGAATGTCTGGTACATGCAGCACATTGTTGAGAGTGAGTTCCTTTCCAAATGTCATCTTCAGAATAATTTTTCCTTATCCTTAAACTTTAGAAATCGAGGAGTTGCCCATAAAAAGTTGTCCACCGTTGTCCACTATAGAATAAGAAGTGAACATCTTTTTGTCGACACAGATATGGCGAGTAGCACCAGTATCCACCCACCATTCTTCAGGATTTCCGACAAGATTTGCCTCGGAAACAACTGCAGAAAGATTGATGTCATCTACACCATTGGAAATATTGTCCACTTCGGTCATATGGGCTTGAGCAGGCTTCTTGCTTGTTCTTCTTTTGGGCTTGAGCAAGCTTCTTGCTTGTTCTTCCTTGTTCCTCCTTTGCCTTTGCATTTGCAATGGCAATCTTTGGTCCGATGTCCCTCTTTGCCACAAATGTAACACTTGCCATTAAACTTCTACTTCTTAGTTTCCCCTCCTTTAGATAACATTTTCTTCTGCCATCTTTTAAAAACAATTTTCACCATGATTGACTGATACAGTCACAACAAGAAGAGGAGTTGGCGCAGTTGCAGCTACCATACCAGTACTGGTTTGAACATTAGTTTGACCAGTTTCAATAGCCCTGAATTCTAAATTACAAAACACAATTATAATTAGAATTTTATACTACACAGAAAATTTAAACCAAAACCACAGAATTAAATTCTGTAAGAATAAAAGAAACAAGAATTGTAACTTTTATTTCTAATTAATTTGAATTTAAAATAAAATTTTATTTAACCAAATTAATTCCACATAGAAAATTAAATTTCTGTAACACTTCAATAATTAAAATACTAAAACATAATTTTAATTAATGAACACTCAAAAATTATTTCTAAAAACCAAAATTAATTTCTGAAAACCAAAATTAATTTCTGACAAACTTCACAAATAAATATTCTGAATTGTTAATGACACCAGTATATTACTACTAGTTGTCAAAGAAAATAGACAGTATATTACCACTATCTGTCAAACAGTATATTATTACTATTTGTTTTTCCAATCAGAATATTATTTTGTAAAACCACAGAAAATAATTTCGGTAAGAAGAAGAAAGAGAAAATGAAACAAACGAAAAATTCTATATAAACAGAATAATTCGAATTTATCTTAAGATTTTTGGAATAATCTTCTGCGTAAATTAAATAATGAAACAAATCAAACAAAATAAATAAATTACTTACCGAATTTATTTTACCAAACCAAATAAAAATTTAAAAGATCAAGTCGAGTGTGTGACACTCTATCCTTAAGACAGATTCGCCCCGCTACAGTGCTTACGGAAAAATAGCGTCTATCTCCAAGGATACAATGATCTTCACAAATTGTAGTAGCACTCCAAACAATTTGTACGAAGAACGAAAACCTTGTGTTCTATACTCTCTTTAAAATTTTCGTAAAATAATATGATGAATATATTATGCAAGAAAGCAAAACTAGAAGGAAAGTAATGAACTTTCAGATCTTCCAAATCTGCTGGAATGCTATGGTATTTATAAGGCCAAAGGTGACTATTCAAAAATTCTGAACAGGTATGCAAACTGCCAAACAGGTACAGTTATGAAACTGAACAGATAGTTTCAAATTTTGAACAAATCTGTTAACTGCAGCAGATAAAAAATCATTGGGCAATTTTCCTGAATTGTTTGAACAGTTTGAACTTGTTGAGATTGGACCGGTGGAGGTTTGTTTGGACTAAAAAATTTTGGTGCAAAATTAAATTAATTTCGTTCTGAAATTCAAATAAATTTTGTCCAAAAAATCAATGTTAGAACTGACCCGACCCACAACCTACACCTGCGCCCGGCATCGTCGGTCCGACGGACGACGACAGCGGCGACTAAGGTTCACTTTGTCCATAACTCATCCCTTCTACAAACTTGGGGTGCCCCTTGGGGCCCAACCCAAGTTAGTACACCAAGAGCCTATATACTCACAAAAGCTTTCTTAAAGTTTCAATGTGGGACAATCGATTTCAAAGAAACCCACATTTACTTTTTTAATTGTCCATTTCCATGAACCCGAAAACGATGTCAACTTCTCATTCACTCATAAATGGTTTTGACGAACCGTTTTCACCGTGTGATTTGCCACACGGCAAGGAACACGTCACCTCTTTGGACCCACCTCAAAAGACATGTGGACCCTACTCAAAATTAGGCTCAAAGTTGGCCCAAAATAAGCCTATAAAAATCAAATTTCCAACAAATATAGTACTATTAAGTAAGCCTAGCTGGTGGAGAGTGGTCCAACAAGATTGATCACTCTTATTTTTCTTAGATGTTCTAATGAGTGTATTAATTCATTGTGTAATTTCAGCCACGAAGCCAGTGTCAACCATGAGAGCACATAGCTATAATAATCCTAATTATACTCACAATTCCATAATGCCAAAACCTTGCACCAAATTCGAGCTGTGCAAATTTTTTTATTCTTGAAAATGAAAGGATGAAAAGTTCATTGCACCATAACATAAAGCATGTGAGGAAAAATGGAAGGTTGTATACCTCATAATGAGGAGAAAAGCTAAAGTACAAACAATATCATACTACACAAATTTTCAAAGAAGTTATGTTATCGGCAACATACTATGAACTTTTGGTTATGTAAAATCTAGTAACTGCCCAAAAAGAGACATCTGGGGCCATATAAATTTTTATCACAATGAGATTCATTCTTTTCTGTCTAAAAATAAAGAAGCAAATAGATGTCCCAAAAAAACATGAAAACAGTGAAAAATCATTTCATTATTGAGAAGCATACATGGAGCAGCAAAACAAACAAATCTTTTTTCAATCGGTGATTAACACACAGAGAGAGATAGAGAGAAGTAAACCAAAAGCCAGAGAAATTTTTAGTATATGTAGAGTATTACTCCTTGTGGGTACACCAAGTTTGAATTGCATCGAACAAAAATAGAGATTGAATGCAGGAATAAATAGGTACTATATGTAGTATCCAAAAGCTAGCAAGCATGATCTTATACTACTAATGATAGCTATTTATATGTTGTCCAAAATGTGGAAGTTATTACATACCAAGGTTGTTTATATTTTATGCAAAAAGTGTAAGTTAACTATTATATATAACTTTTAGTGAAGTATATGGATATATATAGATAGATATGTTAATATATATATATATATCTAGATCTATTATTAGTTTATTGTATTACATGAGGGAATTTATACATCTTCTACTTGTCGGACAGTCCACTTGTTGTTTGCCCATATTGAACTTGTATTTTTTGTAGGAGCGATATGGATGTAATATTCTTTTTTCTTTGAAGCCATGTTCATGTCAGCTGTTTTCTGCATGTATAGCAATCCTGGTATTCCCTGTTGTTATGAAACGGTAATCCGGACTTGGTTCCGTAGATTAGTTGATGTCTTATCCTCATTTTGATCCCTTACTCTTTGTTGTAGAGTCTTGGGTTGTGTTGGACAAGTTGGGAATAAGTTGGCTGTGTTTTAAAGCTTTGAATCTTTGCCCAGGTTTTGGTCTCTCCGCTCGAGCGGTGATTTGACGCTCGAGCGGGCTTTTGTTGTTGCATTTCCGCTCGAGCGGCAGTTTGGACGCTCGAGCGTGAATTTCCTTCTCTCAGCATTTTGGACGTCTGCAGAAAATTCTGGGAGAGTGCATCCGGCGCTCGAGCGGATCTTTGGACGCTCGAGCGTGAACCTGTGTCTGACGCTCGAGCGGGGTGTTGTACGCTCGAGCGGACCTGTTTTTATATCAGTCCGTGAAATCACTTTTTGCTCACTTTTTGATTTCCTTTCTCTCTCTTGCTTTTTCAAAACCTCCATTGGAGAGCACCTCACTCTAAAACCTAACTTCTCTCTTAGGATTGATCTAGCTAGAGTGTTTTCCTCACCTTGGGCCTTTGTAAGAAGTGTGTTGATCGTCGAGGGCTTCGTTGTGATCCAAGAAGTTTGGGATTTGGAGCACTTTGATTTCGGGTCATTTTCTCTATTTGAGTTCTCCATTTGAGGTAGGGATTCTCCTTGTTCTTTTTTCAATACTCCGTCTATAGATAGACATGTGGTAATTTTTGTATTGCATGAAAATTGTATCATGTTGGATTTGTTTGAAAATCATGAAATAAACCTAGGGTTGGTTGTGTGGAGAATGGTTTTGGCTTCATTGATTGTTGTCTTGGCTAATAAAAATATGAATTAGCATGTTGTAGTTAAATGAACAAAAGCCCTAAATTATATTCTGGTTGGGTAAATTAGAATGGGGGTTTGTTGACCATTGTGTGTAAATCTCTTTTGTCAAAATGAGTGTGGTAAAGGTGTTAATGCCTAAGGGATTAACCATGGCTTTGGAGTTGATTTTATGGAAACAAGATTCGTGGAGTTGGTTTTGTGATAACAAAAAGGAAATGGAATCGTTTTTGTGAAAATGAGGGAAGTGTTTTCGAAATAAGTTTGAGAATTGGATTGTTGTATCTTGGGTGTTGAACACACATGTAGAAGTTGTATCTTTAACTACCATGTTAATATTGTTGTTGGGTTAGTGATTCATGATATTTGAGTCTTTTAATAGATGTACTAACTATATGCATCTAGAGGTTTTGTCCTTGGTCATCGGTGGAGGATGGCACGGTTGTGTAGAATTGTCGGGTCTGCATTTTACCATTGATTAATTGAACATCGTATGTGATGAAGTGCTAGATACATTATATATATGTATATTTGCTCGGAAGGAGATTGTCATGTGTTCATATACTTTAACACATTACTGGTGTCTTGATAGTTTATGTATATGCATTATACATGTTGGTTATGCCTTGATGTGCTGTGATTGTTGGTGTTATACCCCGCGCTTAGAATCAAAGGTACCGTTACCTTCCAGCTAGCGCCTGGAGAACTGACCGCGCTAATAATCGGAGGCACCATACCCTTCCAGCTAGCGCCTGGTAAACTGGCTTGTTGTTAATGTTGTTGAGTGAGGTGTATTGTTGGCTTACTACGCACATAGCTAGTAGAGCGGAGTTGGTTGTAGTTATTTCAGTATATCTTCGGCCTACTAAACACATAGCTAGTAGAGCAAAGTGGGATTGTTGTTGTTTCGTTGTAACTGAAAATATCATGGATTTGATTGGTTACAGTTCGGAGGACTGAGTTACTCCATTGGTTGGTTGTGTACATGTTGGTGGGTTGTAAATTTATATTTTTACAAAGATATGCATGTATAGTTATGATAGTAATGGAAACAAACCAAAATGTCATTTTTGTCTTTTGGAAAGTATGGAGGAGAACGAATGTTTTATAGATAAACATGTTTGAAAAAGAAGCAAATAGATGTCCCAAAAAAACATGAAAACAGTGAAAAATCGTTTCATTATTGAGAAGCATACATGGAGCAGCAAAACAAACAAATCTTTTTTCAATCGGTGATTAACACACACAGAGAGATAGAGAGAAGTAAACCAAAAGCCAGAGAAATTTTTAGTATATGTAGAGTAGTACTCCTTGTGGGTACACCAAGTTTGAATTTCATCGAACAAAAATAGAGATTGAATGCAGGAATAAATAGGTACTATATGTAGTATCCAAAAGCTAGCAAGCATAATCTTGTACTACTGATGATAGCTATTTATATGTTGTCCAAAATGTGGAAGTTATTACATACCAAGGTTGTTTATATGTTATGCAAAAAGTGTAAGTTAACTATTATATATAACTTTTAGTGAAGTATATGGATATATATAGAGAGATATGTTAATATATATATATATATCTAGATCTACTATTAGTTTATTGTTTCACATGAGGGAATTTATACATCTTCTACTTGTCGGACAGTCCACTTGTTGTTTGCCCATGTTGAACTTGCATTTTTTGTAGGAGCGATATGGATGTAATATTCTTTTTTCTTTGAAGCCATGTTCATGTCAGCTGTTTTCTGCATGCGTTCCTACAATTGAAGAGTCTATGCATATTAAATAATTATTACCATGCTTTAATTTAAACTTTAATTTGAAATTGCAAGGAGATACTTGCCTTGAGGTTTAATTAGACCAGTGTATCTGCTGAATGGCCTACCAACTTCTCTACATGTGGTCCAAAAATAGTTATTTGGAAGCTACCATTGTTGTCTTTGATTTGAACTCAAAGGATAGATCTGCAGGTAGTTAAGATGGATATAATAGAATGTAATATAGGAAATTATGATGAAGCAAGCCTAGCCAAAGCTTAGGTTTCACTATTTAATGGGTTTGGTGAATTTAGTTGTACCAAATTATATGTTTTGTACCTTGCTGTTGTTGTATATTGTTCTGTGTTGCATTCAATGCAAGTAAATGAGGTGCCAATGTCCTCCATTGTACTACGATTACATTTGTTCCAAGCAACATACCACGGACACTGTTTTACTGGTTCTGCTGTTATTTTGCCTTTTATCCATATGTTGCCCTGTTTTGAAAGAGAGTAGTATGTAAATGCAAGTATGTTTATATATATATATATATATATGTCGATGTAATTGTCTTTAATTAAGAAGACAGATAAGAAGGTATATACTTCATGTGACGACAAATTGTTGATGGATACAACTTCAAATGTTTTTGAAGATGAAGTTGGAGATGGTAATAGAAACATGTGTTTTGAATTTGTAATTTCTTCAATTTTGTGTGGGTTTGCTATTTGCCTGCATTAATGTAATGAAGAAGCTATTAGTACATGTTAGATGTAAAGGCAATAAAGTGAATATAATATTTGTGATTTGTACCCCAGTCACGCAACGATTGTATTTCAAGTATGTTGGCATCGAAGATGAATTCAGTTATTGGAGTAGTTGATAGAAAGCATCATGTACTTGCAGTTTAAAGTGTAAGCATAATTTTATTCTTCTAGGTATTCGATGATAGAAAATATAGAACAGTTATATGGCATTTTCTGTTGAAGGCAAGGGTATGTTAACCTACCATTGAATGTAGTTGCTCTGAGGTTGGTGGCAACAAATGTAGGTTTTTCAGTAATAATGGTGCTTATGTGTTCTTATTCATTTGTGGTGATGTCATCCCATGCTAAAAGCTTCATAGGCTGATTACTGTTGATAGAGACATTCGAAAGTGTTATTAATAAATTTGTGTACTTATTAATTTGAACTTCGAAATAGCTATTATGTTAATATAATATGTAGGATGTGCATGGAAATTGGTAGAGAACTAACGATTGATCGATGAGAAAGATTTCTCAAACTTTAGCTGGTTGTCCATCGATTCGCTTTGTGATTGTTCTTGTCGGCAGAACATTAGTTGTAATAGCAGGAATATTTGTTGGGCATGTAACGTAAATGTGAATGGTAGGTAATTAAAAGCGTAATTGTGCTGTTATTAGTTGTGGTGTGCTTATGAATTTACCAAATTTGATATTTGTTGTAATGTAGTTGGATGCATCTACTAGCTGGATGAAAAAGTATGTTTCTGATGCATTTGCTTCTTCTGTTGTTTCAATTTCTTCAACTGATATTCGAGAGTTTAGCATGATTTGAATTGTGTTGTCAACGATTCTATTTTGAGGGTCAATGTATTTGATTATACCATTTGAAAAGTAGTATGTCTTGTATGCATTAAGTAGGCCATCAAACATAAGGATGTCATCATCAAAACACGTAGCTTGAATTCGTGAGCCCTAATATGGCATAATAGTAGTTATAATGAGTAGTTGGGTTCCATATTTAGTGTGTGTGTATGTGAGGTTTTTGTTTGTTGCTAAAAGTAGGATAATGTAATATGTTGTTAGTAGTGTATTGAATATACCTCACTGTCTACTAGGATGAATTGTTGGATAGTAGTTGTCCTAAGCTTGCTTGTATGAGGGGGCTGTTTTTCAATGACACGAAGTTTGGCTTTCCATCTGCGCGATTTGTCAGATAACTCACAAAACATTATAGCTTTCTGAAAAAATCTAGAAATCCACTAGATGTTGATTTGTGATTATGTATCAAGTTTAAGCAGAATATAACAATCCCAATCAAACAATTAAGACAAAAAAAAACACAACGATTTAACGTGGAAAAAACCACAATTGGACACCTTCAACTGTGATAAAAAAATCACGGGCAACAGCCACAAGAACAATTCACTAAGAAGATTTAAAGGAATTACACAGGTATACTCTCAATTACCTAGCGAATCCACAACGCCTAATTGAACCAACCTCTATGTGCCTCTTCCAACCCCATCTTCACCACGGAATTGTCTTTCTGATGAGCCACTCCGGATTCCACCAAAGCTTCAGGCTCGAACTCTTCAGAATCCACAACTGAAGAACAACTCTCTCTTTTGTGTATAACAAACAAACCTTTGATGTACTCTCTTTAAATCATGAGTTGAAAACTCAATAAAAACATCAAAGAAAACAAACAAAATATCCCCAGATATAAACCTTAAGAACCAAAAAGAAGATCTGGAGGACTTCAATCAATCACTTAGTTTTGGGAGAAAACCAAGTATTTATAGAGAACCAAAAGTAATCCAAGATTGGGAAGAAAACAAACTCCTTGAGAAATCCGGATTCTGAGGCTCGCTCGAGCGAAGATTTGCTGGCTCGAGCGAGGAGTGTATTTTTCATGATTTCTACTAGTGCCTTGGCTCGAGCGACGGATCCTTGGCTCGAGCGAGGAATACACTTTTTCAGGTTTTTCTAGAGAGAGAGGGAGAGAGAGAGAGAGAGACATCTCACAAGGGCCGAAATGCTTTGGGGTCTTGGGGACCGAAATGTTTTAAGGACCATAAGGGTCGTATGGAGTCTGATCAGAAATTGAAAGATTAAATGATCTAAGAAATCAAAATTGAGGATGGAAATGAGTTTAATTTAATAATTGGAGCCTTTTGGGATATTGATTAAAAATCTGATTCAGATTGATAAATTTAGATATAATTAATTGGGTCTTAATGGAAGTCAAACTGATTAAACTATGTGAGATTTGTAATTAGTTACAATTGATTAAATTATGTGCTAATTGAAATTATTAAGATTATGTATTAATTATAATTAGTTAAGGCTAAGTGAAGTTAATTAAGTTAACACATAAATTAGTATAAGAAAAGCTAATTTAGAGCCTTCTAGTTATGTGCACGTGCATATGAAATAAAGCAAAAGAATGTAATGGTCATCTGGGCTCAAGGAATTCAAAACATAAGAGTTAAAGAGAGGGAGAGAGAACCGCACGGAAGAAAGAGGAAGGAAAGGGGAATAAAGAAATGAGTGTAATGCATTGAAGCTATTCACCATCTGTTTTGGCTGGAGCATGAACGGCTGAGAGAGAGGGAGAGCACGGCTGAGAGAGTGAGAGACCAAGAGGGAAGACGAAAGCCTTGTGGCTTATCAAGACTTAAGCTAAAAATTATGGAAAATTCATCATAAGGTAAAAAATTTCATCCTCTTTTTAGTGTTGTTTACTAAATCTAGACAAAAATTTATTCAAGGTGTATTCTGAGAAGATTAAAAATAAAGCTTTGTGGATCAATTATAAATTGTTAAGATTTGGGTTTACATGTAAAATCAAGTTAGGACCAAGAATATGAACTATGATTTCTTAAATTTGTTAAACTTGGGTTCAATTTCATAGAAATAGAAGAAGTTAGCAAGATGATGAATTCATGTAGTTATGTTTCTTTTATGAAAATTAATTTATAAATTAATTATTTTGGGTTTGACTTTGGAATATCATGCATGAATTGAGTCTAATTTCTACATGCATAGACAAGTTCTACAAGTTTTAATATTTTAATTGTACATGCATCATAAATTTCTAATAATGGATTTCATGTTTTGATGAAATAAGAATTAAGCTTTGGAAATTATGGGTTTATGAACAATGAGCTTAATTTATAAATTAAAGAAGTTTTGATGTAAATGATTTAAAATTGATCATATTTTCTTGACTATTTAAGAGTTTGTATGTTTTAGACAAACCATGTATGAATCCAAGTTTTGAAATTATTTTGAAAGCTCAATTCAAGTTTTAGAATTTGTGAGTTTGGAATTGGGCTTGATATGAAGAACATGAATTGAGTTGAATTTGATGAATTTGAAGTTTGTGTGTACATGCACTTAAAGGATTGTCATGAGTTTGCATATTTGAGTACAAACATGCATTTCATAATGAATTGAAGGCTATTTGGCACATGCAAGCATGATAATGTTGAATTTCATGAAGTTGATCATCAATTGTACTATTTAAGTTGAAAATGCAGCCTATATTTCACATGCATGTACATTTCAAAATGATATGGAAATTAATTTACATGAGTTTTGAAGTTAAGAAGTGAGTTTGATATGATTTGAGTTTATGAGATGGATTTATGTAAGTTTGAGATTCAAATCTTGTAAAATTGGCCCTTATATTCATGTTGAAAGTTATATATGAGTCTCATGATATTAATTACATTGGTTGGAACTAAGTTTGAAGCTCAAACATAATCTGGAAAAGAACCCAGAATTTGACCTGTCCGCTCGAGCGTGGAAAGTCCCGCTCGAGCTACCCTGTTTTACTAGACTCCTTGCTCGAGCGTCAGAAGTCTCGCTCAAGCGTAATTTGCAAACAACCAGTACTTTTGCAGACCAAAGGGGTCCGCTCGAGCATAGGGCCCTGTTTCAGAAATTTGAAAAGATGTTTTATGCTTTATTTTCCGTTCTCTTTCATTTCAAAGCACTCTTAGGCATGCATTAAACATTGTAAATGAATTAAAAAACGTGAAAAGAGCCTAAGAATGTTAAACAAGTTAAAGAACGGGATGAATTGTAATATGACCCAATGTGTTATGAATTATGTACGGTCAAACGCAAAGACAAATCAAGTACCAGAGCACTGTGAGTAATGACTTAGTAAAGCTATATTCAAGTTAAATTATTTTCGGTATATGAAATAAGATCTGTTGAATGGAATGTCATGTTTTATACTACGAATGATTGTCCAACAATAACAAGCATTTATGACATTATGCTATGATTCAAGTATGTTACAAATGACATTAAGCTATGATTCAAGTATGTTACAAATGGCATTATGCTATTATTCAAGTATGTTACAAGTGACATTATGCCATGATTCAAGTATGCTACAAGTGACATTATGCTATGATTCAAGTATGTTACAAGTTCCCGGTACCAGAGGTTCCTTATGGAACTGACAAGCTATCTGTACCCGGCTGGAGGTTCCTAGGTGGAATTGACAAGTTTACAAGTTCCCAGTCCAGAGGTTCCTTTATGGAATTGACAAGTTATCTGTGCCCGGCCGGAGGTTCCTCTATGGAACTGACAAGTATGATCTAAGATGCTTGTAAATGATCTGTTAGCGCTAACGGATGAACCATGTATGATCGAACATTAATTCTGATTTCTGTATATGAATTGAATAAGAATACGAATATGAATCTATTCTATGTACAAGACTATATTTCTGTATGGACATTAATCAGTAAAATCCTTACTCTGTTATTATTCACTAGGCTCCAGCTCACTGTATTATTTACGTATGTAGGTGATCAGGCGCGTGATTCTGTTTTGTCAGCTAGCCTATGTGCCTCCCGTGGAGGTTCCGGATATGTCTAGCGGTTATGGCTAAGTACATAAAGTTCAAGTTTTGCTTCTTGTTTGGTTAAACAAGTCTTTGTTTATTTTGTAAATAGGGCTAAGTCCCTTTTTGTCTAATCTGTAAATATATATGATGACGTAAGAATGATGTGTAAATATGTATATAAAAATTTTCAAATTTTGTTGTCTCATATAAGTTTGCACAGCTCAATGGATGTTGTATATTTGTTATTTGCTTCCGCTAGCCCCTAATATTATGTTAATATGTCTCAGAGGCCTTCGGTAATCCTAGGATTACTGGCCGGTTACGATGCTAAACCTATGGGGGTGGGTTTGGATCGTGACACCTGGGGATCAAAATTGAGTTTCCTTGATAATGGCCAGTTGCAATTTCAGCGTGGATAACATTAGGTTTTAGAGCTTTGCATATTAATCGCACACCGTTGCATATTCTTACAGTAGGGTCTATGTTTTTTAGAAGCATTATTGGGCAAGACTGTTTGAGTTGTAGTTGGTGGGGAGGCATTCCATTTAGAATCAAGCTGTGAAGGAATTCTTGTGGGTAGTTTTCTTGTTTGTCATTTGTCGCTTTGTCAAAGCTAGTATATGTGTATGTACTTCCTGGGAATTTGTCCGTCAAGACTTTATTGATTTTGTCTACGAATTCATTCTTAGGTGTCAAGATGGCTCGAGATGTCAAGTATTTTGATTTGAATGCATTTTCAGTGAAATCTGGATAAATGTGTTCAACCAATGTTAATATTGGATTTGAACCCTCTTTTGTGCTGATAATCATGCATTCAGGTACTATGATTAAGTCCTCATCTACGTTGTTGTAAGTTTCATTGTCGATGTATAATAAGAAATCAAAAAATTGAAGATCATGTAATGCTCGCATGTTTTCTGTTAGACGAAAAATATGAAGATAAGGCCAGAGTGTTGATTCAACCAAGCTGTTGTTTATGCATTCCTCACGAGTGGAACGGGGACTAACTTGAAGAACTTGTCGAAAATCACCACCAAATACTACAACTTTTCCAGCGAAGATGGTCTCATTTGAGCAAACATCACGTACCATTGCTTCGAAAGTTTCAATATTTTGTTTCTTTGCCATAGGCGCTTCATCCCAAATGATTAATTTTTGTGTGGCAACTACACTTTGTTTCCCAACATTACAGCCGATTGAACTGTTGATATCTAAAGGTATTTTGAAGCGAGAATATGTGGTGCGGCCACCAGGTAGGTTAGCTGCAGTTATACCTGTGCTAGCTATTGTTATAGCTATAGATCCTTCTGAGCGTATAGCAACTAGCAATGTTCGGTACAAGAAATTTTTTTCAGTACCTCATGGGCCGTCAACGAAAAATCCACCTCCTAAGTGTTGCTTTATGTGATTCATAATTAGATCGAAGGCAACATGCTGTGCATTGTTTAGGAGGAGTTTCATATGTATGTCTTTTTGTGAAATTGGGATTTGTAGTTCAGCCTCAATTTCCTTGGTAGGTTTGTTTCATATGATGGAGCTTTGTTGTATGCTGGGACGTTGTAATCTGTAATTTTCTTGTCCATTGATTTGATGAAACTTGCAATATGGTCAAGCGTGATGTTTTGTACTTGTTCTACTGTGAGTTGTAGATTTTGTCTGTAGTCTTCTGATAGAGCATCATAAAACTTCTCCCACAATGATCTTGGATTATTAGGTTCGCAGAAAACTAATAGTGTTGCAAACAGACGCCTCAACGCGAAAGGCATTTGGAAAACACTTGCTTCTACAAGGCATTCTTCAGTGGCATTGTCTTTCTCAAGCAAGAATCATTTTTCAACAGCTTCTTTGAATGAGGAGCATATTTGCCCATCTATAGTACGCAAGTTTATGAAACATGTAGCTTCTCTTATGTGTGTTAGAAGTATACGTAGAAAGTATTGTTCTCCTTCAGAACGGTTGGCTGATACATCCTTCCAATTGTTCCATTTCCTTTACGTGGTTTCCAATATCGATCTTGAACATTCCAAACATAATGCTCAGGGAATTCAGAGTATAACCATTGCCTAGTAGATGTGTTTGCGTTGTTCATCGCAAAATATTTAGTGAGCATAGTTCTAGAAGCACGCCCAGATTGTAGAACACTTGGCAAATTATCTTCTTCCTTGAAATTTACAAGTTACATGTTTGGCAAGTGTAAATGGAGAGCTAAAACTGCTGGGGAAATATCATTAAGTGTGAATTTGTAAATACGCCATGCAACTTCAGGTGGAGATATACAATGAGTGGATTGGTATGCACTAATCTCATCAATAATTGAGCCGTTATCATTAGCAATGAAATGGAAAGAAACATGATCATGCCCTTTGTATACATATTTGTACAAATATTTTATAGCTTTGATTGTGGAGCAGATTTCAACATTTATGTGGCAATCAAACTTTGCAAGTAAGTACGGGTTATAAGGGACAACCCATCTATTGCCTAGAAGGCTACCTCGAACATTCAGACACTTGCCGTCATTTCAACGCCTATAGATTGGGTAAGAGTTCTCACCACACTTGGTCACTTTTGAGAATTCTCGAGGGTATTTGTTCTTACATTTCCCTTTTTTGGTCATGTAAGGGTTTGTTGGCTTTAGTGCACCACAGGGGCCATGCATCATATGCTTGACAACTGCCTTATACAAATGTGTGTTGTCATCTTTATTTGGTATCTCGGCAAAAATATATGTGTCATATTCTTCAGGGTGGATAATCTTTGCATGAGATTTCAAAACCAACAAGAAATGGAAATGTGGAAGGCCACGCTTTTGATATTCAATCACATATAAGTAAGCTGCTACAAGGCCGAAAAGTTATTTTTTGACCAACTCATTTTTTAGTTCCACAATTTTGGAACGGAAAACATGAGCAATAAGATCTAGTCGATTTTGTGCTTCTTATGTTTCATGTAGCTCTACTTTGATTTCAGGCCAAAAAGGGTTGCATGTCATTGTTAGGAATATGTTAGGCTTTCCATGTCGTTGTACTAATGTCATAGCATCTAGATATCTTCACTTCATATCTCGAGGGCGACCAATAAAGGACGCTGGAAGGACTATGCATTTACCAATGTTTGATACTCTTGTTTCACCACTTGTTACACTATCGACTATTCCTTGATACAAGTCGGCACGAATAGTGTCTTGGTTAGCTCGTATGTATTCTAATCGAGTGCTTTCAATTTTTATGTACTGTCAACAATAAATTATTGTAGCAACCTGCCTAAAACTAATATTGTCGATATTTGTGAAGGCCTAATTTGTAGCAAATAACAGTAGAATTGGCAACATGAAATCCCTGATGTATCACTCGTAATAGCATGTGAAGCTGTAAGGAAAAAAATAATTAGAATGGATGTAGGGTGGTTTTGAGCTTTCAGGTTTTTTTCCTCAATGAAACGATAATATAATTTCAATGAGTAGAGGATTTTTTACCTTCATTTTCTGAGGCTAACAATTCTGATGTTTTGGCAAAATGCTTGTGTTGTCTAGTGGAATATTTTTTCCTTTTCTTTTCACATTACAGTGCCAGCCTGTTTCACTATAAGAAAATAATAGAGGGTATTGAAGAGGGTCATAGCAGCCATGGTAATGCATAACTCGTTGGCTACCACCTGATTTTTTATGTACAAGAATGTTGCGAGTCTTATTGTTTGTGGACTTTTCTTCAACCCATATTGCTGCAACTTGTTAAGCTAACGGTGCATTGTAGGTTCTCTGATCTGGGCAAGGATTTGTTCGAATGGCAATACTACATTCCTCGTCAATATCAACATCTTTTAAGCTGCGCAAGAATTTTGCATAGGGATTTTCTGACAAAATGCACATTATTGACTCGATGATATCTACACGTAATTGTGGTGCATTTTCTGAACGATGTTGCAATTCATGCTTAGTGTCATAGAAATAAAGTTAGAGGTATTTGGGTCTGGTGTCAAGTGGTTGTAAACTATTGATGTAGTGATATATTTGACTTTGAGCTCGAAAAAAACATATGCCATTTTTCCTTGTTGCAACCTTGCTATTAAGTTTGACACCCATAGATGTGAAGGCGAATAAGTTGTTGTATGTTTGAATATTTTCACGGAAATATTGGTTGTCTTCATCTTTGGATGTCATTAGGCGATGTAAGTCTCATAGTGGTTGGTTGCAAGCAAGTTGTCTTTGACCTTGTGAACAACATAACCCTTTAGGCTCATATGGAAAAAGTGTTGCACCACAAAATCTACAAGAAGATGTTGGAGGAAGACAGGAAGCGGGAGTTGGAGGAAAAGGCATCATATTTACATTTCTCTGTGTTCGTTCACAGCCTACCAATAACAATAATTGTTAGTATGTCAAGTGTTGATCAAAATGTTGTAGAATACATTAGAGGTCAAGTTTTCTATTGTGGGAACATACGTTGACGCTTTCTGGTACAAGTTGTGGTTATCTTGCTATCAGATTTGTTCGCCTGATAGTTTAATGAATCTCTCGAATGGTTGGCATATGAAAAAAGCATTCCTAGAATTGTGATAGTAAGTGGAATATACAAGTAGGGTGTATTTTGACAAATGGTAAATAACGTTTACACATTGGTATGGAAATATGAAGTCATAGAGTCATACGGATTGGAAAGTCATTTGATTCTGAAAAAGCTGCGATGCCACTAGTTGAGCAACTCCCATAGTAGAAATTCAGTTAGGGCCACAACAGTTGAAAGCACATCCATATAACATTTGAATTAGATGTTATAGATGAGAAGAAAAATCATAAAGCAGAGCTACAAATATGTCTGGCTCTTCCTTGCGAAGGCTAGTCAGACAATAGGTTTGTAGGTTTGTTTACCCTATTGCATCTGACAACACGTTGTATGCCTTTATCATTGTCAAACATTTTGTTGCATAATTGTTATTCTTTTGCTCGTTGATGATTTTCCCTTTTGCTGTTGTAATAGTTGTTGCTTGCATTCACTTGTTAGTCTTGAACGGTATGCGTGCTGACGCTGGCGATTTTATTCACGTTTACGAGCTGGGAAATATCGACTGGTTAATTGTGAACATATTGGTGACGCAAAGTATGTCGATGTAGTTATTTAGCATACCTTGTTGTTCTTCAAAGAGGCTTTCTCGAGTTTGGACTAAATGGTTATTCATATTGTTTGAGCTAATGTCTCAAGTACACCTACATTTAATTATCAATTGTGTAGCATACATTTACAATAAATCAATAATGAATTTGTTAAGCTAGTAACCAATTAGAAGCTAAATGAAGAAATACAAATTCAATTGAGGAAATAAATGCATGTTTAACAAGAGCTAGCCAAAGGGTTATATGTTAATTCTACCACGTCAACTTATGAAATGTTTAACCTGTAATATAGGATCCACTTGTCTTCAATATTTGGGGTGATATTAATGACTTTTTTTTTGGGCATTTTCATTTTTTTAAGTGCTTTATATTTTTATAACTATTTGAAGTTGAGAATATAATCTGTATTGTTGGAAGTGCATTGCATCACAGTAGGGAAAAATCAGTTGTCAATTTTGTATGTTGTTTACTTCTTGGATAGAATGTTGCTAAATATCCTAATCAATGACATGATTTCCATCTCGTCTAGTGTAGAGCAAAATAGAAGAGTATATTTCACTTTCTCTAAGGCCACTTAGCATTATTTCTTCATTTCTTGTTGGTGAAAGGATAGAATATCTATTAGATGTGGGGGTCGTGCTATAGTTTCAATATAAATATTTTTTTAAATTGTGTTTGGTTTATGAATTTGAGAAGTGAAATGTAGTTATATTTTGTATCCAATTTGTCTATCTCTTCAATATAAATATTTTTTAAAATTGTGTTCTAAGTTCAATTCGATGAACCTGTTGAGCATGTCTTAATATACTCTATATTCACATAAATTGAAGACAATGGTCACCCTATTAGCCTAACCTGCAGTTTTATGATTTCAACAATTGTGTTTTGAATTTTAACTAATGTTTTCTCCATTTGTACCTAGGGAACCCTTTTTTAGCCCTAAATTTTTAGATTTGGTTTAAGATTTGGGGAACCTTTCTTCACAACTGATTTGGTTTCAGATTTGGAGAATCTTCTTGCATTTAATATTTTTGGTTCTAGAAATACTTTGAAGCTACTCAAATAATAATGGTAAATTGAGTTATGCTTTTGTTCTTAATATAGCTAAAAAACTTCAGGGGTCATGAGACGATAGGAGTCTTACAAAGTGAGTCTGAATTTATAATTTCTAAAGAAATCCTAAATAATTTGAAGATCAATGTGCATTTTATGTCATTTATTGATTTAAATGGTTGTGCATGTAGTTATTTTTTTGGCATTTTATGTCCCATTCAAAAATCAAAAACATAAAGAAGAAAAGAAAGCCATTGAAGACAAAGAAGCTTTGCAGACCCATCCAATTTTCTAAGTTTAAAATCCAAATCCAAGCAATAAAAATGTATCATTTATTGCTTGAAAATTTAAAGCAAATAAATAAAGAAAATGGAAATCCAAAAAACGCAATTCATTGAAGCTTCCAAAACGAAAAACCAAAAACATATGAAGCTTCTAAAAGGAAATTTTCTTTCCTAGAGCACAAATAATGAAGCTAAGGAATCTATTCAAGTATTTGGCAAGGAGGAAAATTTTTTTCCTCTTCTGCTATAAGAATGTTGTTACTTCATCTACATACTTGAATAGATACCCATAATTTAAATTTCTCAAAATTGCTCTCTTTCTTTTTCTCTCATACACACACATTCACAAAAAACCATTAATCAAAAGTGAAGATTCAAGATTAATTTTTAATTCTTATTGTTTTTATGTAAGCAGCTCTTGTTGTCTATATATTATTCTTTGTTGTATCAAAAGTACAGATTGGAGATGAAACTCTAACTCTTATGGAAGGAAATCTTATTACTAATCAAACTTAGTTTTTTTGTTTCTTTGACGTCTTAGCTGTCAGGAAAATTAGATGATTCTTTTATAAATTAGTCTGGTTGGTAGAAAGGAACCATTGTAAATTTTTTATATATGATTCTTTTAAAGAAAAACCAAGTTTTCATCAAATGAAGAATAAATAAAATTTTACATCAGATTTCCAACTAATTTTTTCACCACTTAAATTTCATAAAATTATCAAAACATAAAGAGTTGGACACATCTTATAAATAATAGAGTTAATTATCTAAGGGTCATATTTACAAATATTATAGAGTGATTTTGCCATATTCTGTTGTTGTCCAACTTATTGTCATCTAATATATATAATTAGATATTTCTAATTATATCTTGATGAATTTGGATCTGAGTTGAACTATAAATGTACCCCAAGTGAATCTTTTATAAATTATTCTAGTTTGTAAGAAGGAAGAACTGTAAATTTTTTATATATGATTCTTTTAAAGAAAAACCAATTTTTTCGCCACATAAATTTTTTTATAAAATTATCAAAACATAAACAGTTGGACAGTTTCATAGATGAGCAATTAAAAGCACCACACACATAAACTTAGTTAAGTTCATAAAAAGGCTGTAGAAAATGCAGGGAAAGACACAAATATAATAAATTACCTAATTTGATAATCCTCAGAACAATTCCCAAACCACTAAAAAAACATTACTTAATTTTACTCGAATCTGTATCTTCTTCAAAGCAATTGAATATTCTTCGATTTTTCTAGACTTCCAACAGGTTAATTATATAGAAACTCTTTCATTATCACTAAATATCACTTCAAAACAATACATTTAAACCGTAACAACTATTTAAACCTGAATAAATAAATAAATAGAAAAGGTACAAATGTTTCCCTGAAAATGATACAATTTTATAGTCAATTAATCCAAATGTACCAGTTATGTTCATTTTTGCAAGAAGACCTATTCTGTTTAGAGGGCAACAACATAGAAATAGGTTTGGAATTGAATTTGGAGTTTATTTACATGTCTATGTCTTTTGTTGATGGGAAGGTGGAATATTGTACACAAATTGTGTTTTTCCACTTCCTATACAAGACAACACAAAGAAAAAAACCAAAATTCAAATCCAAATTCAAGACATATAGATATAAAACTCCACACCAAAACAACTTTAGATGAAAATTTATTTTAGAATAATAATCATTCCAATTTGCCAAAGAATTATGATACATAGTCATTGGTTGGTCATATAAAAAGAGAGAGGGCAATCAATGAGGGAATCCAATTTGATTGCTCTGTTTTTGGGTTGGTTGCCTTCTTTATGATTCCAAACTTGTGCTCTTTGAATTGTCTTTTTGTGAATCATTCCTATCTAAATACCAGAAGGAAAACTCAATTTCAAGACTTCAGGTTTTGTGCTATTCTTTGTTAAAGAGCAAAAGTAAGCTTTTGATTATGTTGCTTTATTTGCCTAACATTTACTACTATTCTGAACAAAAATTTACTGCTGCCATGTGGAGGCTGCTTCTATTTGTTACCCTTGTGTTGGCTTTGATTGTAGCAACATATTACGGTTACAAAGGTGTGTTGTGGCTCTCTGATTGGATGAATGTAGTAGAAGTGCAAAGACAAAGAAGAAGATACCCTTGAATCTGACCAAAATCTCAAAGTATTTTATACTTGAGTTGGAGTTGGAGTTGTTAGACATGGAGGTTAGTACATTAAACTCTTATGAAAAATGGTCCCTTACCTAAAAATTTTCTATCTTGTTTTATATGATATTATTTATTTGATTTCTAGCCGGGCCTGTTGTGATTACTCACTATACATGTTCTGGAAGAAGTTTGAAATAATGGTGTGGACTTTGAATTTTGAATTTCCCAGTCTCCATTGAAAGCATTGTGCTTTTGACTTTTGTATCAAATAATGGTTTTCGTTGTTGAGAAAGATTGTTATTGTGATTTTGATGATTTAGACTTCTGCGAAGTCATGTATGTGGTCAATACAGATTAGTTTGCTGAGACAATATTTCTTTTCTTTAGGGAAAGGGAAAGATACGACCATATTCATCATAATTATGTTGTAATTAGTGGCTTAGCCAGAAAATTAACATGCAACTATCAATCATAACCTCAAAAAAATTTATAGTCCGCTCGAGCGAGGAAAGCCACACTCGAGCGTGGACCCTGTTTTCAGCAAGTTTTGGAAAATGTTTTCAAGTGTATTTTTGCATCCTCATTCCATCCTAGGCATTCCTAGGCCATGATTAAGACTCCATAATGAGGTTAAAGGCTAGAAACACACTAATAAAGTAGTTGTGTGTGTTTTGAACGTGTGTTTCAAGTGTGCATTTGTTCTATGTTCGTGTAGGTCATGTGTCATAAACCGTTGATTAGTCTACTCTGTCTGTCTGCACCTGAAGCCAACTGTGAGTAATAACTTAGTAAAACTATATTCAACTTTATTTATTTTCTGTATGATGAATTAAGATATAATTTCTGAAATGATATGTTATGTACAATGAATGATTGTCCAATTTCTGACAATGTATTCGTGGTATCTTTAGCATCATGTGATATCTGTTAGCTGTTACCCGGTATTGGAGGTTTCATTATGGAACTTATTATGTCTGTCATCTGTTACCCGTACCAGAGGCTCCATCATGGAGCTCAGCATGTATATTCTCTGTTACCCGGTATCGGAGGTTCCAATATGGAACTTGTTAGGTTTTTATTCTCGGCAACCCCGTTTGACAAAACTCCTTTAAGTTGTATTTGTTTTCGCATTTTTTATTTCAGTGAGGCTATGAGTTTTTAGATGCGAATCCAACCCAAATTGTGCCTTGTAGAGAAGTTTTGTGATGTTAATTCTTTCAAGATTGCCACTTCACTGATTATGACGGGGATCGAGCTGCCCAATCAGCTTGCGGGGGTCCAGGGGGCAGCGCCCCTTGGCGGGTCCGGGGCAGCACCACGCCGGGGTTGAGGGGCAGCGCCCTCGAAGCAAAATGAAAAATTGCATTCGAAGTTACATGTCCACCCTTGCTCGCTCGAGCAAAGGAGTTCTCGCTCGAGCGAAGGCTGCGTCTGGTAAAAAACCTGAGAATGATGAATGTACGCTCGAGAAAAGGTTGTGTGGCTCGAGCGAAGCCACTTATGGAAAACATGCGTTTTTGGTTCCTCGCTCGAGCGAGAGAGTCTTAGCTCGAGCGAGCCTCACAGTTCCAGATTTCTATAAGTACGGGTTTTTGTCAGATTTTAGGATTACTGCTCCAGATCTTCTTTTTGGATATTAAGGTTTATATCTGGGGATATTTTGCTAGTTTTCTTTAATGTTTTGATTGAGGATTCAACTCATGGTTTAAAGAGTATACATCAAAGGATTATTTGTTTGTTCTACACAAAAGAGAGAGTTGTTCTTCGGTGGATTCTGAAGAATTCGAGTCTGAAGCTTTGGTGGATTCTGGAGTGGCTCATCGTCAAGACAATTCCGAAGTGAAGACGGGGTTGGGAGAGGCACATAGGGATTGGTTCAATTCGGGCGTGGATTCGCTAGGTAATTGAGAGTATACTTGTGTAATTCCTTTATATCTTCTTAGTGGATTGTTTTGTGGCTGTTGCCCGTGGTTTTTTATCACAACTGGAGGTGCTCCAATTGTGGTTTTTCCACGTTAAAATCATTGTGTCAATTTGTCTTGATTGTTTGATTGGAGTTTTTTATTGCTTTAAATTGATACATAATCACAAATCAATATCTAGCGGATTTCTAGATTTTTCAGAACTTATTATGTCTACCATCTGTTACCCATACCGGAGGCTCCATCATGGGGCTCAGCATGTTTATTCTCTGTTACCCGGATCCGGAGGTTCCTTTATGGAACTGGTTATTCATAACCACCATGTGTCTGCATCTATTGTGTACATGTTCTGTTAGCGCTAAGGGATGTACTACGTATGATTAAGCATGAGCTCTGACTGCCGGTATTTAATTTGGACAAGAATATGAATATGAATCTGAACTATGATTTCTAAATCTGTATGAACTTCAATCATTAAAACCCTTTACTCCGTTATTATTTACTGGGCTTCCGCTCACTATTTATATTATGTATGTAGGTGAGCCAGTACGTGATCAGGGCCAGAGTTGACGGCCTACGCTTCAGTTTTGTCAACCAACCTTTGCGCCTCCCGAGGAGGTTCCTGATGAAGTTTGGTTTTGTGGCTGTTTTTGGAATCTGTATTAGACTATGTTTGTTTGTTAAAGTTGTGGGCGAGATTTTTGTCATGTACGCCTAAGTGTGTTGTGTATATATTATGTGTGTTGACTTTGCTTGCATTTTATAAAAGTTTCAAGCTATTCTGTCTCATGTATGTTATCACAGCTCATTGGACCTTGTCTATTTTGTATATTTGCTTCCTCAGCCCCTATTTATATGTTAATCTGTCATGAGGCCTTTGGTACTCCAAGGATTACTGGCCGGTTGCGATACTAAATCTATAAGGACGGGTTTGGATCATGACAGAAACAATCCTTACCCACATTCCTCTTATTCCACTAATTGTTTTCTAGTTTGAGAAACACTTTAGTGAGGTAATCCCTCACTTGTAAACAATTGCCTACATTTCATGATTATAGTTGAACCTAGCATGATTTTGTCTATGAATTTATTTGTTATTTAGGCCTTATTTGGGAATTGTATGTTTTAGCCAAAAAGTCACTATAAGTTGTCACATCACTCTCTCTACTTTTCTGTACATATTTTCATAAAAAATAAAAAAGTCACTAAAATAGTCTGTTTCCAAACGAGGCCTTATGATGCTATACATTAATTGATTTTCTTTTCCTTTAAGTGATATTCTCAAGAGTAAGTTTGTGGTTTTAGGAGGGAGGAAGACAAATATTGTTGTGTTATTATACAAATAAATTTCATGGTTGGCAAACCTATTTAGACATGTTCCATTGGATATGGTCGTCTTCTTTTCTCTACCTAGTTCCCAGTTGAACCTATAACCTCCACCACAAAATCCACCCCTTATAAATGAAGAGGGCAGGGAAAGTAGTTGTGTTGTTGTTGTTTTTTTTTTGTTTTTTTTTTTGGGGGGGGGAGGGGGGGCGTTATTGCCATCCATATAAAAGAGTTCATTTGACTTTGAATTTCCAAATTGGTGAATGCCCTATGATTTCTTGCAGTCTCATCAATTAGAGTTTTTGATGAAGCCAAAACTAAAGACAATCCATAATATGTAGTGTGGAGATGATTGAATCGTCTGCATTGTGTCCAAATCATGTGGACACTCTACAAATAGCCCCTTGGCTTGCTTGTTGACTTATAAAGATCAGTTGTAGCAAAGGTGACTCTGATGGACTCTCACTAAACAATATTGATGGATGGAGTTTTCTCTTTGTGAACAAATGCAATATTTTTAAGATGATAATTGTGTGTTCAAATAAATGTTGGTTTAAGAGTGTTGTATTGCTTTGGTTATCAAGCTTCTAATTTGTCAGCCCACAAATGATTTTGCCAAGTTGAGTGGGTTGCTTAAAGAACTTGGTTCAAGATGATAGTCCTTAATAGTGATCTTATTTCTCTATGTCAAAGTCATGAGACTATGAAGGCTATCTATTAGCCTGCAAGATCCGCTATTTATTTTGAACTGCAACTTTTAGTTAAAAAAGGAAAACAAACTTCTTGTGGTTCCATTTGAAATGTTGTGATTCTTACATATGGGCCCATTTACTTGGATTGGATAAATTTGATGATAATTTAACAATCCATTATAAGACTGAGTGCATCATCTTAGTTTGAGGATTGAAAGTACAAATGCATGAAATAGGTTGTACATGTCGGATATGCATGGATATGTAGCCTCAATTTAATTTACCTCAATTAGCATGTGCTTGAAGGACTCAGTTCCGGTTGTTACATAGAAAAATGCCTCCATGAGTGAGCGATACGAAGGGGGAGAAAGACAACCCAAGTTACATGAAACATTTGTTTTTGTCTGGATGATGAAAATTGAAGGCAATTCAATTTTTCTAAGAAGCACAAGCATTTCTAAGAAGGTAACGTGTCACCGACGCGACACAATAGTCGTCAGACACTTCCTAACTCTTAGATACACATGAAACACATTACAAGTTTAAATAAAATAATTTGGAATCCAATGATAAAATAAAACAATATAAATTCATATCTAATTTTCTTCTTGTAACTTCAAACATTATTATATTTTACTTAAATATTCTTATATGTGACATATAATAATTATGTATCCTTATATATGACATATAATAAATATATAAAATTATATATTTTGCACGTGGCCCCCACGGGTCATGTGTACATTTTTTAAAAATTTTGTGTCAGCCTGTCAATGTCATGTCACATGTCTGTATCCGTGCTTCTTAGCCTTTGCCGCTATCATGAGTGCTTTTCGGCTTGCCTTTTTATGTTGCCATGTGATGGATGTTTTGATATTTTTGGAATCATTTTAGTAATAATATTTTTAGTTAAAAGAAAATTCAAGCTATTTTATTGATTTAAAAAAATATATTAATATTAAATAATAATTCAAAATTATTGCTATTTTAATGGGAAAATTACAAATACTCTCATTGAAGTTTGCTTAAAATACTAATTGCTTGTGATAGTTTTGAAAATTATATCCTACTCTTAAAATTTCTAATCGAATAACAAATAAATTTTGGGCAGAGCCTGCGAGCGTAGCCTCAAAGAGTTGATAGCACCTAGTAAGAGTTGAACCTGAGACCTGGAGGGAGTATACCCCCAAGCCCCAAGCTGCTCCCACTAGCCCCAACCCCTCGGGGTTGTAATTTGCCCTATTTTAATTCTATAATAATAAAAATATATTTTATTATCGATGTATCCTTATTGTACCTATATCCCAATTTCTTAGATTTTGATTAATTATGATACTTGTATCCATATCCATGCTTCTTAGGTTTGAGGATGAAACAATCGTCTATCAAATGAACGACAAGCTGAAACATTTCCCCCTCATAATAAATGGAATTTGTTTGTTTTTGCAGTCAACATTTTAGAAATGGAATTTGTGCTCTCAACATTTTAGAATTGTGTTGTGCTCCCGATTGTTTTTGCGGTCAACATTGCTCTCAACTAGTTTCGCAACAATCGGTTAGGAGCTAAAACATTTTAGATTTGTGCTCCCAACACTAGTTGCATGCAAAAAAAGAAATCGTAGTTGTGCTCTTGATTGTTTCTTGTTTCTCTTGCTTGTTTGCCCTTGTGATTGGTTCCATCTACTCCAGTTTAAACTTTAGTGCCTTCTGTTGGAATGTGTCCTACATCACCTGGAGTTGTCCCATCTGTGCTGATTATAAGGCTCTAATTTCTCTCTCTTTAACACCTGTGTTTTAGGGAGAAGTGTAGGCTGAGCTTTTCAATTTAGTATCAGAGCTTGGTTGGGCCTGTGATTGGTGTGCCGTTTGTTCGGCTACTATATGTTGTGGTCCAGGAGTGTTAGGTTTTATTCTTGGCAACCCCGTTTGACAAAACTCCTTTCAGTTGTATTTGTTTTCGCACATTTTATTTTAGTGAGGCTATGAGTTTATTAGATGCAAATCCAACCCGAATCGTGCCTTTGTCAATTTCCATGGATCAAAACCGAGGTTGTAACAAGATCTAGTTTTCCAGATTTTCCAATTTTGGTCGTCCCGCTCGAGCGGGGAAAGTGACGCTCGAGCGGGGATTACAAGCTCACAGCATCTCTATTTCGCCTGAAAAAGTACTGGATGGTGTGATTCGACGCTCGAGCGTGGAAACTTCCGCTCGAGCGTGAAGCCTATATGAATCACACAATTTTGAAGCCTCCGCTCGAGCGGTAATTCCCACGCTCGAGCGGACCGCGCGAACACAGATTCTTGGATTTCTATAAGGAATTAGTTTTCTTCCAAAACTAGGATTACTTTGGATTTCTATAAGTAGTTGGTTTTCTCCCAAAACTTGGATAACTTCTCCAGATATTCTTTTTGGGTTCTAAGGTTTATATATGGAGATATTTTGCTAGTTTTCTTTGATGTTTTCATTGAGTATTCAACTCATGGTTTAAGAAGCATACATCAAAGCTTTGTTTGTTGATTCTACACAAAAGAGAGAGTTGTTCTTCGGTGGATTCTGAAGAATTCGAGCCTAAGGCTTTAGTGGATTCCGGAGTGGCTCATCGTCAAGACAATTCTGAGGTGAAGACGGGGTTGGAAGAGACACATAGAGGTTGGTTCAATTCGGACATGGATTCGCTAGGTAATTGAGAGTATACCTGTGTAATTCCTTTATCTCTTCTTAGTGGATTATTTTGTGGCTGTTGCCCGTGGTTTTTTTATCACAATTGCAGGTGTCCAATTATGGTTTTTTTGCGTAAAATCGTTGTGTCGATTTGTCTTGATTGTTTGATTGGGATTGTTATATACTGCTTAAAATTGATACATAATCACAAATCAACATCTAGGGGATTTCTAGATTTTTCAATTGGTATCAGAGCAGGTCGTTCTATTTTTTTAAAAAAATATATCTTTTAGAACGAGATCTTGTTTGATTTGTGACAATGGATTCAATTCGTGAGGAAAATTCTATGGTTCGACCACCCCTACTTGACAGATCCAATTATTCTTTTTGGAAAGCTCGAATGAGATCATTTTTGAAATCTATAGATGAAAAAGTTTGGCAATCTGTCATGAATGGGTGGACCGAACCAACAATTACCGTTGATGGAGTAACTTTTCCCAAACTAATTGAAAAGTGGGACACAATTGATTACCAAAATAGTAGCTGGAATAGTAAAGCTATCAATTCTCTCTTTTGCACTGTCACACCTGAAGAGTTTAGTCGAATTTGCAATTGTGAAGTCGCAAAAGAGGCTTGGGATATCTTATAAACAATTCATTAGGGCACTCCTTCTGTTAAACGCTCAAAACTTCAAAGGCTCACGTCTAGTTTTGAAAACGTTTCAATGAAAGATAGTGAGACCTTTGATGAGTTTTATGCAAAGTTGAGTGACATTGTAAATTCCAGCTTCAATTTAGGTGAAAAAAATACCAGAATCCAAAGTTGTGGAAAAAATTTTGAGATCCTTGCCCGATCGGTTCCAACCAAAAGTTACGGCTATTGAGGAGGCTCAAGATGTTGACAACCTCAAGCTGGATCAGTTGGTTGGAAATAAGCCAACCATTATGTTCAAGCTGATATGTTTCAAGAAAGGGCCTATAAAGTGAAACAGACTCAGACAAATCATGTGGACTTTGCATTGTATGCTTAAGTATATGTTTTAAAGTTTGGTAAGCATATGTTTAATGATTGATAGGTATATGTTCTGAAGCTTAGTAAGTATGTGTTTTGAAGCTTAGTAAGTATGTGTTTTGAAGCTTAGTAAGTATGTGTTTTGAAGCTTAGTAAGTATGTGTTTTGAAGCTTAGTAAGTATGTGTTTTGAAGCTTAGTAAGTATGTGTTTTGAAGCTTAGTAAGTATGTGTTTTGAAGCTTAGTAAGTATGTGTTTTGAAGCTTAGTAAGTATATGTTTTGAAGCTTGGTAAGTATCTAAGGGCCTTGCGCCACTATGTTAATGGGCTTCGTGCCACCATGATTAAGGGTTTGTGCCACATTATACAAGGATATTAATCCAAACCATTATATTCAAGCCAATATGTTTCATGATAAGATCTAAGTCTATAATGAATAAGAACAGATTCAGACTCGCATTGTGAATGCTGCATTAGTATACGAAAGTACATGTTTGAAGCTTTGAATACCAGGTTGGAACTTTACTTGGCATTGTAGAATTTCAGAAATTGCATGGTCCGCTCGAGCGGAGACCCATTTTCAGGAACATTTGAAAAGTTGCATTTAGTTCGTATGTCTATCCTCACTTATTTCCAAAGCATATTAGACACAATTTATGGTTCAATAAATATTGAGATGTTACGAATCCATGTGTATTTCTATTATACAATGTTTCAAGTTAAGCAGTATTTTATTTATGTATTACTATTCACTGAGCTTGGCTCACCCTCCGTATGTCTGTTCCTGTAGGTAACCAACCAGGACGTTCGTCCCCTTTTGTCAACCCTTACGAGTCCAGGCACTAAGCGAGATCACTCAGTTTTGTGAAGCTTTGTTAAGACATTGTCTTGTTTTTTTTTGATTACTCATTTAAGGTTAAATGTACATGACTTCAATGTTTTTGCATATGCCCAATCTTAGGGCTGGGGCTGTATATGTATATCTATATGACTGATGCTCACAGTATAATTTTGGCCTGTGACTGGTTATTATAATGTATATGATGCATGTGATCCTGGCATATTAGAGGTAGCTCAATGGAGTTTGTTATTATGTTAAATTTTAGTGCTTCCGCCAAGGCCCCATATATTACGTATAGCAGGTTAAGTGTCCGTTTTTGTATGGGTCATGTCCGAACTTTTAGGGGCGAGTTTGGGGCGTGACAGGAATTCTCACGCTCGAGCAGACCACGCGAACACAGATTTTATAAATTCGCGTGTTGGGTCAAATCTAGGATTACTTTGGATTTCTATAAGGAATTAGTTTTCTTCCAAAACTAGGATTACTTTGGATTTCTATAAGTAGTTGGTTTTCTCCCAAAACTTGGATAACTTCTCCAGATCTTCTTTTTGGGTTCTAAGGTTTATATCTGGAGATATTTAGCTAGTTTTCTTTGATGTTTTCATTGAGTATTCAACTCATGGTTTAAGAAGCATACATCAAAGGTTTTTTTGTTGATTCTACACAAAAGAGAGAGTTGTTCTTCGGTAGATTCTGAAGAATTCGAGCCTAAGGCTTTGGTGGATTCCGGAGTGGCTCATCGTCAAGACAATTCTGAGGTGAAGACGGGGTTGGAAGAGACACATAGAGGTTGGTTCAATTCGGACGTGGATTCGTTAGGTAATTGAGAGTATACCTGTGTAATTCCTTTATATCTTCTTAGTGGATTGTTTTGTGGCTGTTGCCCGTGGTTTTTTTATCACAATTGGAGGTGTCCAATTATGGTTTTTCCACGTAAAATTGTTGTGTCGATTTGTCTTTATTGTTTGATTGGGATTGTTATATACTGCTTAAAATTGATACATAATCACAAATCAACATCTAGGGGATTTCTAGATTTTTCAATTGGTATCAGAGCAGGTCGTTCTATTTTTTTTTAAAAATATATCTTTTAGAACGAGATCTTGTTTGATTTATGATAATGGATTCAATTCGTGAGGGAAATTCTATGGTTCGACCACCCCTACTTGAAGGATCCAATTATTCTTTTTGGAAAGCTCGAATGAGATCGTTTTTGAAATCTATAGATGAAAAAGTTTGGCAATCTGTCATGAATGGGTGGACCGAACCAACAATTACCGTTGATGGAGTAACTTTTCCCAAACCAATTGAAAAATGGGACACAATTGATTACCAAAATAGTAGCTGGAATAGTAAAGCTATCAATTGTCTCTTTTGCACTGTCACACCTGAAGAGTTTAGTCGAATTTGCAATTGTGAAGTCGCAAAAGAGGCTTGAGATATCTTACAAACTATTTATTAGGGCACTCCTTCTATTAAACGCTCAAAACTTCAAAGGCTCACGTCTAGTTTTGAAAACCTTTCAATGAAAGATAGTGAGACCTTTGATGAGTTTTATGCGAAGTTGAGTGACATTGTAAATTCCAGCTTCAATTTAGGTGAAAAAATACCAGAATCCAAAGTTGTGGAAAAAATTTTGAGATCCTTGCCCGATCGGTTCTAACCAAAAGTTACGGCTATTGAGGAGGCTCAAGATGTTGACAACCTCAAGCTGGATCAGTTGGTTGGAAATCTCCAAACTTATGAGACACATAGGAATTTCAAAAAGAAACAAAAAGATATTGCTTTTAGTAGTGCTCATAGAGTTGGAAAGGATTCTGATGAGGATTGTGAGATAGATTCCAAGATTACGGTTGTTTTTGTTAAACAATTTAAAAAATCTTTTTTGAAAAAGAATCCTAATCTTTTGGAATCTACTCATACCCACAAATCTAAAGGCAAAGATAAACTCAAAATTAATTCTATAACCAAGAAGGAGAAAGGACAGATACAAGGGAACTCTGAAAGAGTCCAATGCTATGAATGCCAAGGATTTGGCCACTTTGCTTCAGAATGCCCCACTCATTTGAAGAAGAAGAAAGCCCTCGCCATCACTTGGGATGATGAATCAGAATCTGATGAAGATGAAAGTGACAAAAAAGATCAAGGCGAAGAGGGACATAAACAATTTCTTGCTTTCATGGCGGCTTCTGAAATTGAAGGACGAACAGAGTATCCGAAGAGCCCGGTTGAGAATGCCACTGATGATGAATCCTTGGGAAATGATGATGAAGAGCTTGAGCAAGCTTATGAAAAGTTGTATATGGAATCTCTTAAGTTATCCAAATTGAATGACAAACTCACTATGAAACTTAAAGTATATGAAAGTGAGAATGTCAAACTTAAGGAGGAGATTTCCGAGGCAAGGAATGATGCCCTTACGATTTCTAATGATCGACAAGCTCTTTGTGCAAAACTCTTGACTTGTGAGACAGAGAGGAATGAGCTACAGCAAATCTATGCAACATATGAAGAAAAAATTGAAACTCTCGAGATGTCTCAAGTTGCTTTGGAAGAACTAATGATCAAGAAAGAGGAAGAACTCAAGTGTGCTATGGCTACCATTGGTCTTTGGAACAGAGGATTAAAGACTTTGGACAATATCATTAGGTCTCAACAAATTTGTTCTGACAAAAGTGGCATTGGCTTTGGTGACAACAAAGAGCAAAAACAGAGTACATCTACATCTCATGATACTAGAACTCAAGGAAAGAGAGAACAAAAAATTCAACATAATGATGGACTTCTCAAACTTCCTAGAGTTGGTAAGGTAAAAGAAAAAAAGGTACACCATGTTTTTATTTGTCATCATTGTGGTCTGCATGGTCATATTCGCCCTTATTGTTATAAGTTGCATCGGGGAGTGTCTCATAAAGATGGAAGAAATTCTAACATCTCATGGGGTAAGAGGCACTTCATTGGTCGTAAGGAGGTTAAGGGTCATAATAAACCTTGCTATTTTGATTTGCTTGAGACCAAACATGAACAGAGGTTGTGTTTACCTAGACCTAGAAATAGAAGTTGGAAACCATGTCGAGATAGGTTCCCATTGAAAGGAAAGGGAACCACAATGTCAAGACACCACCCAAGAACCGCAATTCTCACAACTTTGTTTGTACTAAAGCAGTTTGGGTGAGAAAACTTGACTTGTGTTAATTTGTTTTGTCTTTGTTTTTTTTAGTTTATGTGGTTTTTTTTTTTTTTTTTTTGTTTTTGTCATTACATGCGTGCTTGTTCATTTTTTTTGTCTTGCTTTATTTTTGAAAAAGAAAAAAAAAATCCCAAAAAGATTTTCTTAGTATGGTTTTGCAAGCTTGAAATTTTTGAGTGGTCCTTGGTGCATATTGGAATTGATGAGAATATCCATTACATTTTAATATATGTGTGCTTTATGTGGTCATTACTCATTTTGGAGTGTGTGTTTTTTGATTAGTATGTCTCATTCTGTACACACTCTTAGATTAACAAATTTTAGAGTCTTCCGCCTTAGTGATTATTTTTTCTCTATGGACTTCTGTCATTGATCTTTTGCGTTTCTAGAGGAATTGACCTATACTAGCATATCATGGGTGAGTTTGAGTCTCTTAATCATCTTCCATCTTTTTGCATCTCCACGGCTTTCCCCTTTATTCTTTGTAGTCCAGCCATGAGGAAAAGGCTACCTCAGAGTCACTAACCAGGCCATCCTTATTATATCCATGCTTCTCTGGTTCGGTTTCCATACTCTTGAGCGTGTCAACCGCCAATGAGTGTGCAAGAGAAAGAAAAGATGTGCAAAAGAAAGAAAAAAAAATGTGCAAAAGAAAGAAAAAAAAAATGTGCAAAAGAAAGAGAAGAAAAAGATGTAAAAAATAAATAAATAAAATAAAATAAAAGAAAAATAAATGATTCATTGATTGAGGGGAGCCTCCGCCTTTACTCACCAAATACCCCTTTATTCCTAGTGGTTTGACTTTCCTTTGTTGTGCTTAGATTCTCTTGTCAGAGGTCCAACTTTCAAATCACTACTAGGACTGAATCTAGTGTTTGTCGAACTACAAGAGTCACACACACACTTTTATCATGGGATCTATACTTTTCACATAATGCATCACTTTCTTTCATGAGGAATTTTCTACAGACTGGGCAGATTGTGTTTTCTTGTAATGGTGCTTCTTGGATAGTCTTGTGCGTTTCAAGGTACAAATCAGAAATTCCTTGCTTGCTCCACCATAATATTTTTGTCGTTTTCTTCTTGGTCACTGTTTTCAGTGTTTGTGGTTGCTTTTAGTGAGGGGGAGTTTGGTTCATCTTGATTTGGGTGGTAAGGGAGTTTGGTTTATCATTGCAAGAGTTTGTTAGCATGAACACTTTGATCAT